>PVPY01000766.1:0-43128 GCA_002982035.1 Fusarium algeriense
GTTCCCAAGATAAAATGCAGATCGACACGACATAGGCTTGTGCTTCACCTACGAACGGTCGACGTATGTCTGATGTTCTGTTGTTTGTGATGCTCTGGGTTGTTTTTGCTTCTTTGCGTAAGGGCGATGTGAGACAGTTGCAACGAGGCAAGGATCATCCTGTGTGACCACGTCCGATCTGTGATCATCATCAGCAGCCTTGGTTGCTGCGAAGACGAGCAAACGCCCTTGCATTGAGGGGTCAGCGTCTGTTCAGCCACGAGAGCCTCGTTTCTGTTTTTTTTTTTTTTTTTTTTTTTGCCAGATATCACCTATCCACATTATGTCTCTCTTTTCTTTTTTGCTGGCTTGCGATATTATCTCGGGGCGCCATGATTGCTGACCGAGTACGCCACGTTAAAAACTTTTACAGTTGAGTTTTGTTAGTGAAACGCGACCCAGAAAGCTTGTGCCTCCCCAAGGCTCGTACTTTACAAACGGCCGCAGAGCTGGTCCATCTCTTGATGCAGGCCGTAAGCCAGAATTGAAACGGTTGATGATGATGATGAATGACGATAGGTGCAGTTCGTCCACCGCCGTTTTCCATCTCTTCCTCCCTTGCGTCTGATGTTGTGCTCTGTCCCCCTTGCGCTGATGAGCATGTGCTGGAGGTAGGGAGACACAAGACACACACTGAGTGCATGCTTTTTTACTGGGGCTGTATCCACTGTGATTCAAGTTAAGCCAAGTTTACCGTTTGGTTCCTGGCGCTGCCGTTTGAGTTTATGACGGTGCTGAGTTTCTTTTTTACTGGATGCAATTACTGTATTTTATCCCGTGCCGTGAGCGTTGGCTCGGAAAACAAAAAGAAAGTGATTCTTACGCAATTGTGTTGCATTGTAATCAGGGAGTATCCCCAGTGTCCCCCACTCGAGCGCGATAAACGAAGAGCTGAAGTCGATCTTCTGTGCCATCCATCACATCGCATCCTGCCATCACATTGCATTGCATCACTTGGGTTGGCTGCAAATGGCATTGTTGGTGGAGGTTAGCCCAGCCAGCCAGCCAGCCTCAATTGCGTGCGATTGAGAGACACCGGAGACTTCCGGCCACTGTCTTCAAACCGTTTTCATAATATTGGCATTATTGAAAGAGGCTCATGTTTAGCGCCCAGAATCAGAGGCCAGCGAGGCCTCAAATCTGATCGGTTGTAGATCTTAATAACCTGAGCAAGATACAGTCGCGGGCCTTGCAGACGAGTGGTCAAGGACAAGGTAAATGACGGCCGAGAACCTGGCCCAACGAGAATAGACTGGGCATCAAAAAAGAAATGATCAACCCAATCTTGTCGTCATGACAAAAATAAGCGACGCTGCATCGTTTACCATCTCTTCGGGTTATGCTCTCCACCTCAGCCAACTCCGTAGCAGTGCAGATAACGGTCAGCACAACAAACCATGGGAAATGTGCTACAAGACTCTGTGTTTGTGAGCACAAGAATCCACGAGAATACACGGCAGACTTTACTTCAATTGTCCTGGTTTCGGTGGCACAGCTAGCTCTCGATATCCCGCAGATGCCGTCCCGCTCGACACCTTGTGAGCTGTCAGGAGATTACACTGTGGGGGAGATCGGCACTGATGTGTGAAAAAAAAAAAGACAGGGGTTTCTGTCCATACGCACCAGTCAAAATCCCGAGGCCCCCAACATGTTTTGTTTGCTCTTCTCCGCTGGAGCGAAGCAATCAATTGTAAAAGGATCAGTTAGCAAAAGAAACAAACATGCATAAAAGGCACAATCAAGGATAGACAAACCCTCCGAAGATCATATCAGATCCACTCTCGCAATCACTTTTGACACGATCTTGCCGACTACGACGCTATCCTTGCGCCAGCTGGTCAAGAGACGGGCCCATTAAAACAATCCAGTTCAACAGGGGAAAAGATCAACAATGCCAGTGCCGAAACATGTCGGAATCACTTTGCGGATTCAACACCGGCAATGAAATAATGGTCAATTTACGCGTGCGTAGGAAACAATAATTCCGCGCCTGAAAGGTTTCATTGATACGGTGAATATAGAAGATTAGGCCTTGATAATGCTGCCGCTGCCAACTCTCACTGAATAGTAATCTAAATAATTCCTGCCCAATTGTGCTATTCAAACATTTTGGAGAGATTCTGAACTGGCCACGCCCTTGCATCGCGAAACTTATCAACAACACCCCTCAACGCCCTCCGTTCATAATGATCCGTGAAAAAATCCCCATACAACTCCATCCCAAACGCAGCATGCACAAGAGCCGGTGGGCATCCCGGATGGCAGAGACTTATCCCACACAAGTCAAGAATCATCTGCCTCACTTGATTCTCGATTTCTCTCCACTGCGCACGTGTAGATGAATTTCCCCTGATTTAACGTCAGTGCATCATTCCCTAGTTAAATTAATTGCACCTACCCGAGGAAGGGGTTCTCTGCCATTAGTACCATCTTCGCTATGATGCTAAGCTGCATGGTTGTCACCTCTAAAGCGGAGGAGTACCAGATTATCGGGAATATTTCTCCATTCGATCTGTCAGCTGGTCGTACGTAGAACGGTTGATATTCTTTTAGTGCTTCTTCCTCGAGTACTTCTCCCTGCTTTTGGAGTCGCACTGATCGTGTCAGTTACATCGGTAATTTTTCAGGTAATACATACATACACCACTCTTGCTCTGAACCATCAGCCCATCGCCATTTTGCAACTTGTGCCGTGTGCAGAACAATTTTATTCGCCTTTGACGCGCCGTGTCCATACTCTGGGTCTAGAATCATCTTTGGCGGATGACGCTTTGTAAATGAGTGGTAGAGCTCTTGGCGAACGGCCATCCAATATGCCGCTTGGATAAGTGATCGTCGGCCAAAGAGGGTCCTCGACGGTGGACTTCTCAAAACAGCATCTATAATCGCCAGGAAATTAACCTGAGGTTTTGCGTTCCGCCTTTGGTTCCGCTCTTGATCTTGGTCTTCCTCGTCGTCGATCTCTTCCAACTGCCGGAGAATCACTGTAACCTTTTTCAGCGAGACTATTGTTAGTGGTTTGGTGGCGAGTCTTACCGGCTGTGGCGATGATACTCTCGAGTTTTTCGTCATCCTGAATGAGGTGAAAATCTCTTAGTGCAGGGATGCATTTTAATGTATATTCTACTGCGTCGTGAGGCGTGAGTTTGGGAAGCAATTGGCCTTGGTAGAGAATTCCCTGTGGTGTTTTGTATTTTGGGAGACGGCTTAGATGACGCGCTGATAGCGCAAAGATGGCGTAGAGAAGTGGTGGATGATGTCGAGCCCTAAGAGGTACAACAAGTTGAAAGTGCCGTCTCTCGTCGCATAGGTCAAGCTGATCATGTTAGCACGGTTCATCCACTTCGACCAGATCGTCGGTACCCAATGCGACAGCTCCTCCACAAAATATCGAAGCAAACACGCCTCCTGAGGATCTTCAAGCGGAAATTTCGTTGCTTCTCCAGAACTGTATGGCTGGTGTGATCGGGGAGATGGAATATGATCTCTGCTTTGATCTTGAGGTGGACCATACGGAGATGAAGGGTCGTGGGTTGCGGTGTAGACGCTCGAGTTACTCGCTAAGTCCGTAGGTGATCTACCTGTTGCCTGCTGCCATGGCGATGATGGATAGTTGGGTGAGTTTCCGGCTGAGTGTGATGTGTTTGCCACTGGAAATACAGGGTTGTTTCTCAGTGGCTCATTGTAACTTGTTTGTTCTCGAGCCTCTGACGGCTCGGTGAAATTTGCTGAAACTGTTGATGAACCTGTGCCCGTTTCCACTTGGCTTTGCGGGCTAATGTTGACTATGTAATGATCAATTCCATTCTTTCCGTGCGATGTCATTTGTAGTTGTGAACTTACAGTCTCGAATCTCACTATTGACCCAAGTCTGGTTTATCAAAGGTCCAGTCGATGAGTTTCGAAAGACAGTCTTTCTCGCCGGACGAGCACAATGTAAGTTCTTAACAATGCAACGACGACACCTTGGTTGTCCTTCATCGCCTTCAATTCATTAGCCATCTTTTTGGCGCCCATTGCTGATCTTTTCTGGGGAGAAGACCTACATTTGACATGTTTTTCTGAGAGCCAGTCAGCACCCCGCATCAGCCACCGACACGACAATCTCACCTTTACATTGAAGACATGGCCTTTTTACTACTGGCATCGTTCTCAAACAATTCGTATAAGCTTGAAAAGATGCTGCGACATTGTAATCGAGACTTTCTCATAGGTCTCCACCTCCAAAGCCTTCTTGCGTTGCCTTTCCCGTCACGTGCGACGAAATCGCTGTTCTCTCCGATGTCGACGCGTCGCGGATTACCCTGTACTCGAACAATTTATCACGACTTCTTGACCATGTAGCGTGAAGAGAGTCGTGAATATCACTAGATAGACCTTATGAATAATAGTATTTAATTAACGGACAATTATGGTCATATTACTTTCATAACTATAGCCTGACGACGTGATGTTGGTTGATTCGGTTTAGCGTGATCCTTCCAGTGTCTGTCAGCCTCATTCCAACCTTCACGTCAGATTCACGCTCTCAACAACATCACAATGTCAAGAACAACAAGATCCGCAGCGAAGAGGCTTACTCGTCTCAAAGCACCATCCCCACTACCTGCCACACAACCTATCACCTCTCTAGAAACAAAATTGTTCGCCACTTCATCAGCATTCGAAACATACCTCTCAACCAACCACTCAACCAACACCACAGGCCTCTGGCTCAAAATCGCCAAAAAGAACTCCCCCATTCCCTCAATAACATACGATCAAGCACTAAACATAGCGCTCTGCTACGGCTGGATCGACGGTCAACGAAAATCCCACAATGAGTCGCATTTCATTCAGCGCTTCACGCCTCGTCGGAAAGGAAGTCTCTGGTCCCAGCGAAACGTAAACAAAGTCGCGTCGTTAATCGAAACGGGTCGTATGCAACCAGCTGGCCAAGCAGAGATTGACTCAGCGAAAGAAGATGGACGATGGGAGAGAGCGTATTCATCTTCAAGCAATGCAGTCATCCCAAAAGATTTTCAAAAAGCCCTAAATGAGAATGAGGCGGCGGGTGAGTTCTGGACGGGGCTGAATAGGACGAAGAGATATGGGTTCATTCAGAGGTTGGAAACGGCAAAGAGGCCGGAGACGAGAAGGAAGAGGATTGACCAATTTGTTGAACTTCTTGCTGCTGGGAAGACTGTTTGATCCATTGCTGGAGGTATTCTATTACATATTAAAATCTATTCAAACACGATACAAGAAAGAATGTTATGGAATTAATAGTTATCCTCGTCATAACCATCTTCGCCTTCTCCATCCGACTCATCTGCCATGCCCATCATGAAAGGATTTCGCTCTTCATCGTCATCTTCGCTCTCCTCGTCTGCAGTCCTGCTGCTTGCATCGTCTGAATCATTGTCGATGGGATTCTCCTGGCGGTGGAGACGTAACCTTTCAGCAAGAGACAGTTTCTTTGGGGGTGCGTCATCATCGTCTGATTCTTCACTCTCCTCTTCACTTTCTTCGCTTGATGACTCGCTTGCGTCAGGTTCTTTGGGCACCCCGCCTTGTTCTGAAGCATCATCCTCATCCTCGTCATCCGACACAACTGCTCTTGGGTGCTGTCGGCTTCGGTCTTGCTGTACCTCTGGCTCATCGTCATCTTCGTCTGAGTCAACAACCCTAGCCGTCCTTGCGCGCTTCGCTGTAGGCTCCACGTCCTCTTCATCTTCATCATCAGAGTCCGAGACTACGCGTCGTTTGCGTCCACGTTGTACAGGCGCTGACTCTGGTTCTGGCTCTGGGCTAGAAAAGTTTGCGCCCGCACCGTCATCTTCATCATCGGAGATTTCTTGAGGGGCGGGCGGAGGAGATCCGCTTGCTAATGAGATGCCCTCTTCATCCGAGGGGTCGTACGTCTCGACAATCTCATCATCGTCAATGCCATCGCTTTCGTACTCATCAAGGTCGGGCCCATTGTTGCCATCGTCATCATCGTCCTCTTCATCTTCATCCGAAGTGTCGTCGCCAAGATCCGGTCCAAGTGTTTGTAGCAGTTCATATCGTCGAAGTCCGCGCTCGTATTCAAAAGCGACCATGGGCCATGCCTTCAGCCCTCGTTGTTCCAGCTCGCTTCCCAGTGGATCCGGCAAGTTATCCCATGTATCCCTGTCGATCTGAAATCTCGCAAAGTCGGGATGTCTTTCTAGATCGGGCCAGCACCATAAGAACTGCAGGTCTTCTCCAAGACCAGGCTGTTTTTCGTAGGTTTGCGTTTGATAGCGGTTGATGAGGTCCGATGTGCACCATGCCAAACTAGACTTCTGGCAATCCGTACTCGACACGCATACGTAGAAGTGTTCCAGTTGGGTGAACTGGCTCAAAAGGGCCGGTACGTCGGGACCACTCAGGTCGTCAAGGATGTTGGGTCCGCCGAGCGCAAAGTTCTTGATCTCACTGGCGAATTCCGGCAAGTGAAACACCATTCTTCCAGGCGGACAACTCAGACCGTTCATCAGAACAACATCGGAATTCCGATTGAAGCGAACAATGGCGTCTCCGGATGGTCCAGAGTCTATACTGAGAGAATCGGGGAAGGCGTTGGTGGCCAGAGCGCGCGATTCTTTGTGAATGGAAAAGACAGCGCGGAGGTTCTTTGTCTGGTCTTCCAGGGCAATCCCATCGCGTACAGTCCATACAAAAGAGCTTGCTGAGTCGGGATGTGTGGCGGTTCCATATGAGATTTGGAAGTCGAGTACGCGATACCGAGCGCAAAGTTCAGGACAGAAAAACTCCCAGATTGTGTTGCGCAACTCATTAGGAAGGCGACCAAACTGGGGAAATGAGTCGAGGTACGAGTCTTGCGTCAAGTCGTTGTAGTGGTAATTTTCGTCATCCTCGTCGCTGGACCCTTCTTCACTGCCTTCAGCGGCCATGGTATCGAGCAAGCCTCCACCGTCGGAATCATCGTCGGACTCGGAGGATTCATCGCCGGATTCATTTTCGCTGGGGTCCTCCTCAGTCTGGGCGTTTCCCTCGTGAATCTCATTTTCGCTTTGGTCGGATTGAGACTCGGCCATGTTTGACATGTTGTCCGCGCTTTGAATGAGGGAAGAGTGACTTGACGCGCCCTGCCTGAATGAAAGCTTTGGTGAGACCAGCGGGATGAGATGAGCGTGTGCACGTGACTTAGCTTCTTATCTCCACGTGATCTTAACTAACCGCTTTCACTCATACCCCGCCGCGATAAGCCGCGCGTGTGAATCATCATGAATGCCGACGGTTCTCCAGATGGAGAAGTCGGAAGTGGCATTCTTGAAATGTCCGAATTACACATCCAAAGCTGGTGTTTCCCGCCCGGTATTCGCATCGTTTCCCGAGCCCCTCATCGCTTTTTTTTTCGCGCGCGGCTTTTGACAATTTGTTACTAATCTTAGTGCATCTCCACTACTGCACGACTCTCGCTTTGTCATGATTCATCTCCATATTTTCCCATCACTAACAATTATTCTCACCAATGACCTTGTTACAAACCTTCACCTGTTCAGTTAGGGCTGCATCTCGATGTCTTGGCATTTCCCGACATGCCGCCTGTGGAATACTGCTTACTTGAGGAGATACCAATCATTGGTACGGACTGACGAAAAGCTCCGCCGCTGTATGAGGCTACGTTGGTACCTTATTCATCCAGGGCAGGGTGGGACAAGGTTTGGATTGCTAAGGATTTCTATGCCATTATGTATGTATGCAGCTTTGTGGCTGGATACACCATCACGGTTGTGTCATGGACCTATAAAGACAACTTCTCGTCTTCAATAAACTATCTCATCATCATCAACTCACTCTCAGACTCAACACCTGCAATAACATACTTCTAAAGTCTTATCAACTTCAAGTAACTCAAAATGTCCAAGATTCTTACCGTTTTCGGCGCCACTGGCAACCAGGGCGGTTCTGTCGTTCGCGCCATCCTCAATGACCCCGCTCTCTCCAAAGAGTTCAAGATTCGTGGCATCACCCGCGATGTCTCCAAGCCTGCTGCCCAAGCCCTCGCCTCAAAGGGCGTTGAGGTAGTCGCTGTAAGTCTATGCCCTGCTCTCAACCGAAACTCAATCTGACCCTCCAGGCCGACATGAACACCGCTGAGCAAGTCGCCCCAGCTGTCAAGGATGCTCATACTGTCTTCCTCGTTACAAACTACTGGGAGACCAACAAGGGCAATGGCGAAATTGCTCAAGGAAAGGCTGTCGCTGATGCCTGCAAGACTGCGGGGGTGAAGCAGCTCATCTTCTCGTCCCTTCTTGATACCAACAAGATCAGCAATGGTCGCCTTACTCACATTAAGCATTTTGAGGGCAAAGCCGAGATTGAGGAGTATATCCGACAGATCAACGTCCCTGCGACCTTTGTTCTTCCTGGTTTCTTTGCTTCCAACCTCTTTACTTCAATTCGCAAGAATGAAGACGGTAGTTATGGCTGGACGCTTCCCGCTTCTGGCGACAAGACCAAGGTTCCTCTCTTTGACGTGAACGCCGATATGGGTAAGTTGACCAACCACAATCACATGAATAACTACTAACTATTCCCAGGCAAATTCGTCAAGGCTGCCATCAAGAACTTCCCTGGCACAATCAACAAGCGCATCTTCGCTGCCACCGACTACTACTCACCCAACAGAATCATCTCCGAGTTCAGTGAAGTCATTGGAAAGCCCGCTACTTTCAATCAAGTTCCCGCCGATGTCTTCGAATCTTTCCTCCCACCTCCTGTTGCCAAGGAGTTGACTGAAAACATGATGCTGTTGGAGGATCCCGGATACTACGGTGACGCTGACCTCAAGGAGAGCTTGGATCTTCTGGATGAGAAGCCTGTTACTTGGAAGGAGTTTGTTGAACAGAACAGATCCAAGTGGGAATAAAGGAATAACTGAGAGGATAGCCTATAACCATAATTAATCAAGCAATACCGTTTCCCCATTCTGATACTGTATACTATCAACATGTTTATGGTGTTCAAGCAAAGATCAAGTGAAACTGGTCATTTAGTGTTTAGATGGCTCAGATGCACATCTTCAAGGTAAAAGAGGATCTCTGGATTCAAATATCAACATCACGAATAAGTAGGTAAAGTCACCTTCAGATTCTTCTGCTCTAATATCACTTATCCATCCTTCCTATGCGCGTCGACGAAACACATTGGAAGACAATCACATCTTTATCTTCCAGTCATTCATCAGTCCTTGCACCTGCATCTGGGTCAGAAAATTCGTTAACGTATACTCCGGCTCCCATTGGCCCGCTTCTCCAGCTGGAAGGGAGATAACGAAAGTATTAGTGGCAATGACAATTTCAGCACCATGAAGTTGGTATTCTGTCACGAGCTTGTCGAGCTTTTCTTCATTAACTTTTGTAGTTTTAATTCGGGTGAAAGTGATGTATTGTACTTCACTCTGCATTGTGAAGTTCTGAGTATTAGGAACTTGATCGTAGGTGTGTACTGGTTGGGTGGTCTCCGCTGTAGTGGTAGAATTGGTTTAATGACTGATGCTGTTGGAAGGCCACGGAGCAGGGTATTTATATTCCTCAAGGCTGGTGCTCGAGTAGGAAGTTTACTTTCGTCACTGACCTTGAATCGCGGTGATATTCGAGGACACTCTGCGCTTCATTCACAAAATGGAGGTCAGTGATGCCGTCAGCCAGACATACACCTGATTCAGATATGATCATGGAGCCTTTGTGAGTCGCCGATATGAGTTTTCCGCAGTTCATCTCTCACAAAGGCGCTGTCTGAGAACGCTCATCCTGTTTAGAGCCTTTGAAGCACGCCTCTTATCGACGTAGCAACTTTGTAACTGAACAGTCTCCTACTGTGATTAATAAGGGATAGCACTTGTCCTCTGGATCTCCGAAATCTGCGACGACTTCAAGGGACGGCCTCAATTATGTACAAGAGGTACTTTCTTCACATAATACCATTGATCGAGAACTCTAATGTATAGAGCGTGAATCAAATAAGCTCAAAGCCTAGGCACAAGCGTTCACTTTCTCCTTATCCTCAACAGAAACACCCGTAGATCCCTACTTCACTACATGGTGAGATTGTGTCCACTCCTCGTCAACTCCACTCCCCGTCAGCATATCGTGCAAGTCGACCATGGAACCCCAGGCGTTAAAGCGGATTTTGTGTATCAATTGAAGAATAGTGTCATCATCACGTAGGTCAAATTCCCAATCCTGGTCTCCTAACTGGATCAGCTTCCAGATCTTCGCTCTGGAGTTTGTTACACCGGGCTTTCTCTTGAAGAAGACGTGTAGCCACTCCTTTTCCTCCACGCTCATTGTGTTTGTGACAAAAGGGTTTAGTGAAGGTGTTTGTTCGTATTGAGTATGGAAGACAGTAGTGTCAGAATAAAATGAGATATTTATACTCTTGTACTGCTTGCTACTCGGAGCCTCATAAGAATCCAGTAAACCAAGGCTATGAATATGGAAAATTTAACCAAGAGGTTCAATGGCCGAAAACCAACATAAAGAAAGACTAAGTAGAAGCAAAAATATCCTGTTTACACAAGGTAGCATATCAGTGGTGCCTTTTGTGATGTGCTGTTCAGTGCGAAGAGCGCAGTGACCTCCTTGACAGGCCTGTCGGCTCCTTTACCATATTGTGTTATCTACACCGCGGATTGGGGAATTAGGAATTCACATAATGATATGCTGATTGAAGGTGAGATTTTTCAACTTTTTATTAAGTATTTGGCGAGAAGAGCCGACTCAGAGCTGCGAATAGAGCATTTACATAATATGTATCTGCTCCCAGATCCAACCTTCATTATTCACAAAAGATTCACTCACTAAATAAAGCAAAATACATATTTTATTAATTCTTTAAGTTATTAGAATTATTCCATATTTTCTTCTGCTTTATAATTCTTTACAAGTGATATAGAGTAAGAACAATATACAGAGCCTTCAGGGCTGTATATGCATCTGTTAGCCAAACATTCACTGCACTTGCATGTAACCAGTAAAGATCTCCACAGCCGTCAGCTTCTTCTCTCATACCATGTCTACGACCTGACTAAATCTCGATTACAATATGATGAACGCCTCAAAAGATGAAGAAAGCACTCAACAGCATGAGCAACTGCATACTCCTCCATACACAGTTTTCACCCGCCCAGCGATCCGAGTAATGGTCGCACTCGTGGGTTTCGCCATGCTACTCTCACCTCTCTCAGCGAATATCTACTTCCCCGCTCTCGACCAACTACGCACCGATCTCAACGTGTCAATGCAGCTCATCAATCTAACCATAACCTCATATCTCATCTTCCAAGCCATTGCCCCGGCTCTTTTCGGCGACGCCGCTGATATCGTGGGTCGTCGGCCTGCTTTTATCGTCATGTTCGCCGTGTACACGTTTGCCAACTTAGGTCTTGCGCTGCAAAAGTCATATCCTGCTCTTCTTGTCCTGCGCATGGGTCAGAGTCTTGGATGCTCGGCGGCTGTAGCTGTCTCGTATGGTGTTGTTGCAGATGTTGCTGTCGCAGCTGATAGAGGGGGTTTATTGGGGACTGCTATGATTGCTACGAATTTGGGTCCAGCGATTACTCCAGTTATTGGAGGTGGTATTCTGAGTGGTGCAGGCTGGCAATGGATCTTTTGGTTTCTTATGATTGCTGGGGGAGTCATGCTGTTGCTTCTGGCACTGCTTCTACCAGAAACATCTCGCAAAATTGTTGGAAATGGAAGTGTGAACCCCAAGCTTTGGTCAAGATCGTTGCTGTCAGGATGGCGTTCGACGCAGGCAGAGAATGGCAGTAGTGAACCACCGACCAACACGCAGAACCGTCGAATTCCGAACCCACTACGCTCACTTCGCCTGGTATTTTATAAGCACTCTTTCATGGTCATACTCATGAGCGGTGTCTTTTACACTATTTACTACTGCCTTCAAGCATCCATTGCACCTTTGTTCAAGGAACTCTACGGATACGATGACGCTGTTATTGGGTTATGCTACCTCCCTATTGGATTCGGTGTTGTTCTTGGTGGGTATCTCAACGGGAGGCTGCTCGATAGAAACTACAGGATCGTGGCCAGAGACTCTGGGCTTGCTGAAGGCCAGCATCACGTTTCAGACCTCTCCAACTTTCGCATAGAAAAGGCGCGCCTTCTAGTCATCGGAAAACTTCACATCATTCACACGGCTGTTTTGATCGGCTATGGATGGGTTATGCAGAGAGCTTTGGTAAGTGCATTTTACAAGGCATTTGGATTTACTGACGATACCTAGCATGTCAGTGTGCCACTGATCTTCCAATTTCTGCTCGGTTTCCTGGAAACTTGCATTGTTCAGGTAAGATGGAGAACCCTGGACAACCATCTTCCAGCTCTGACGCTTTCATTTTACAGACCTTCAATACTCTTCTGGTAGATATCTTCCAGGATAGTCCAAGCGCAGCCGCTGCATCAGGAAACATCGTAAGATGCGGACTATCTGCGGCTGGTATTGCAGCGATGGATTCACTGTTAGAAGCCATGGGGCTTGGTTGGTATTTCACATTTTTGGGTCTATCTGGTGGGGTCCTTGGTCTGCTAGGACGAGAGGTTATAGTAAAGAAAGGGATGGAATGGAGGCAAGAGAGGGATCAGAAAAAGAATCAAGCAGATGCCAGACCTGTGTAATATGGGAGCCAAATGGAGAAATGGATGTGTCCAATAAGATAGTAGCTGTTCAGGAAGACTATATATCTATCACTACCATGGAACTCTTAGAACCTACCCAGAAGCACGCTTCTTTTCCTTTTCATATCCCTCATAACCGTCAGGATATTTCTCAACAAGCCTTCGCATCTCCACGATAGCCCTATAAAGCAAAGGTTTAGTCAAGATCTGAGTATAAGCAGGTCAACTAACAGATCTCTCATTCGTTTGTTCCCCGGCCAGCAGATCGAAGTAGACAGGTCGTTGCGTCTGGTATGTGTTAGCTATCAAATCGACTTTTCTCCGGGGGGTGGGGGGTCTCTTACAGGGCGTATAGAGCATGTCTGTCATCTTGATCTTCAACCGGTTCACTGATACCTGCGAGCTTGAAGTACGCGCGGACATGAGCCCTGTTGGTGCGATATCGGCTTGCGCGCCACATGCCAAAGTCATCTCGACCTGTTAATCTCTGTTCCGGACGGATTAGAGTTACTTACATTCATTATGACCGTAGAAGCTACATGGGTCATAGACGACGACCTGATACGTCTCGTTGTCAACTGAGATGTTTCCATGCCACATGTCTCCGTGCAGCAAAGCAGGCGTAATGCTTCGCCCTTCAGTTTCCATGGGCCGAATAAGCCTAGGAATAACCTTTTTAAGAATGAGTTGACTGAGAGAATCAAGCTCTTCATCAGGCCCATGAGTCGCCCTTTCACCAGTCATGGTATCCTTCATTGATCTAGTGAAGAACTCTTCCCACGTATCACACCAGTTAGTATCAGTGGCATGTTTCCCACCAAACGTCAGGATGTGGAAACCAAACTTTCCATGGGGAGATTTTTGCTGATGGATCTGAGCAGTTACTGATGCGAGTTCATCAATACCAGGCATCTCATCAGTCATGTCGCGAAACTCGGCGATGAAGAATGCCCGTTTGGGGTTGTCTGCACAGGGGCCCCAGCCAAGTGGCTTGGGAACATTGTTGGGGATCACTTGATATAACGCTTTGGTAGATTCATACTCGCCACGAGCAATCTGATCCGCAATTGCGGCCGTGTATACCTATCATGTCATCTCTTTATATATGGTTTCGATAATTGTTAACTACATACCTTGGAAAAGTACGACTGTTCTTGGCCGTCGGGCAGCTTTACGTCGACTTTGCTGCTAATAGCCCATGCGCTAGCACCGTAGGTGGCAACCCACAGAACCTCAGAGCCTTCTGGCAGGGCTTCAAAGAGTAAATAAATGTCCAAGTCAATAAGAGGGGTCGAGAGGCTCATACCTTTCCGTATGTTGGCATCTATTTCCGTTCCTTCGTACTGCTCGCCTTCCGGGATTCCGGGGACTTCAAACTCAGGGTCAATCCAGACCATGGTGTGTTTGTTTGCAAGAATCGAATTCTATCATGTTGAAATTCCGACAGAGCCTGAATCTTAAAGAATCGTAACATGGTAGGACAATTTTGATGGCTGCTCGGTCAGCCCTGCCTGGGATGATACCCCTCATTCTCAATCAATCATGTTGGCTGTCACACGCCCATCATACACTTTAGGACCTATCACATACAGAGATGTTTCAGGTCTTCCGGGCGACCGCCCGGTGAGATCCTTTGTGCTCTGTATGTGCATTGCGCGAAGGAATATGGTGTCAGCCAATCTGCAAGTGCATGTCCCTTTGTAGCTTAGATCTTCTTGTGGCATTGAGCTATTGGTGCGTTGCTATCCAAGTTGCATCAACTGTTACATTTCCATCCTCTTGCATTCGCGAAGACACCCTCACGTCCTTGCTAAGCGTTGCCTTGCGGCTCTGCTCTGAATTCCGGGGTTATGGCTCTCCCACCTTGTTTCATTTCCCGTTGTCTCCATTTATTATGCATTTATTTTAGTTTGACTTTTTGGCTTGGAGTTGCCTTCAATCCGGATCGAGGAATAATGTCGCGGAGGGTAAGCCCTATACCTCTATCCCGGAGGTCTATCATACAAATAGAGACAATCTGATCAAAAGAGGTATGCTGCTGACGCTGACATACATAGCATCTTAGTGACCCGGGACCGGTCAACGACAACGAGTACGACGAAGAGAGTAGCACAGCATTACCGTCCTTGGTACATAGACCATTGACGATCAAAACTAATTCATTCATCAAGAGATCCTTCCGCAGTTTCTCGTTACAAAAAAAGCCCACGACCAATGAAGAAATAGATACCTGGGGCCAGTTCGGCCTGCAGCTGTTACACTCACCACCAAATCCCCTCATTGATTTCATCTTCGTCCACGGTCTCGGCGGAGGGTCTATAAAGACATGGACCAAATCAGGGAATTTACAACGATTTTGGCCAGAGGCATGGCTGCCTCGTGATCCCAACCTTCAACATGCGCGCATTCACTCTTTTGGATATAATTGCGACTGGGGAGGCACGGCGGATAATAATCTCGATATTCATGATTTCGGGAGGTCATTATTTGGTGAGATTCTGACGTCACCAGAGCTCAGAAAAGGCGAGCAGGTATGTCCTCCCTAAAGCTCAGTCAATCTTGTACATAATACAAATACTAATCAGACAGGGCCCCATCCTTCTTATAGGACACTCCATGGGCGGCCTCGTTATGAAGAAAGCATACCTACTAGCTCGCGAAGACGAAACTACAAAAGCGCTGGCGGATCGACTACAGTGCATGTTCTTCCTAGCGACGCCCCATCAAGGAGCCGATGCCGCCAAGTTACTTGACAGAATACTTCGCATCAGTACTGGTACAAGACCTTTCATCACAGAGTTAAGTAAGAACTCGGGCTTGATAACAAGTATCAATGATTCGTTTCGTCATCATGCCAACAACATTCAACTATGGTCATTCTACGAGACCTTGAAGACTAAGAAGAGAGGGACTTCGATGCTGATCGTGGATAGAGAGTCCTCAATCATAGGTGTGAACAGTATAACCCGGAAGAGGATTGTTCTGACACTTGTCTAGGCGCGGCACATGAGCATGTTAATCCTTTGAATGCCGACCATCTAGGCGTCTCCAAATTCGAAAGTCCAGAAGACCCAAATTATATACTAATCAAGAATTCGCTTGCTAAGGCGGCAGAAGATATTCTCGGTGACAGTATATACACCCTTTATATAGACAGACGTAAAGATTATGACTGACCTTAATAGTGTTTCAGGAAAAATTCACTGAATACAGTCAACAACTCTCAACCCTCGAAGCCTATCTTCTTATCCAACAATATCCCGACGATGACCTGAACGCGGTGGAAGGAAAGAAGATACCCGGCTCATGCGGATGGATAACTGAGTTACAGTCTTTCACAACATGGAAAGACTCTGCCGATTATAGCATGATGGTTTATTGGTTATCAGGTCAACCAGGTGCTGGGAAATCAGTTCTTGCAGCACACGTCATCAAATCACTTCAAACGTTAGGCTTTGATACCTGTTATTACTTCTTCCGTGAAGGTCGGAAAGCACAACAGACTGTCAGCAGTTTCCTACGGAGCCTGGCTTACCAAATGGCCACACTCCACCCGGCTGTGCGGGAAGCATTGCACAATCTTCGAGAAACTGGAGTCAAGTTTGACAGAGACGACGAGCTCGTAATCTGGAGAAAGGTGTTCGTTCAATGCATCCTACCAGTCTCCATTAACACTCCTCAATACTGGGTCCTTGATGGGCTTGATGAATGTCTGGACATTAGCAAACTATTCCCATTATTAAATCGAGCTGTTGCTGAGTTCCCCGTGAGATTATACTTCAGCTCAAGAAAGCTGCCGCAGCTGGAAAAGCCGATTGCTCAGTTTGATAGCTGCATCCATCATCATATAGAAGTGGAAGATACGGCTGCAGATATCAAGAGGTTCATTGAGACACAGGCAAGCGACCTGCCCGTCGAGGACCAGAACCGTCCCGAGTTAGTGAAAAGATTGGTCACAAAGTCAGAGGGCACTTTTCTATGGGTTGAGCTAGCATGTGAAGAGCTTGTCCAGGTATTTGATGAAGATGAGATCGATGAGGTTCTGGAGCATGTCCCAGCCGGTATGGCCCCCTTGTATGACAAGATTTTGTCCTCGATGGCAAAGCAAGCTCAACATCGCCCCCTCATACAGGCATCTCTCGACTGGATAGTCTGTGGAACTAGACCCATCTCTATCGAAGAGCTTCAAGCCGCTCTGAGTCTCGATCGCAAGTCCAAAGTTCGCAATGCCAAGAAAATCGTCGAGGAACTGTGCGGACAACTGCTCCGCATCAACAACGGAGTCGTGCAGGTGATACACGGCACAGCGAGAGACTTCCTTTTAGACCCAAATCTGGCAACAGTGTTCTTTGTCGACAAGGCTGCTGTGAACCAAAGATTAGCAACTGTCTGCTTGGATCTCTTATGCGAAAATGATATGCGTCCTCCTCGACATCCCATGTTGGTGAAAGGGCCCATGTCCCCTTCAGGCTTGATCGATTACGCATCTACCTCGTGGTCCGATCACCTCGCGTTATCATCATCCATCTCGGATGACCTCTTCGAGCTAGTGGACAAGTTCTTCCGGACCAATGTTCTCACATGGGCTGAGTACACACTCACCCACAAAAGGAGCCTCTACTATCTTTACAGAGCATCTAAGAACCTGAACAAATACTTAGAGAGACGTGCAAAACACACCTCGCCGCTTGGTGGAGCCTTCAACTTTCTGCAACGATGGGCCACTGACCTTTTGCGGGTTGCTCTAAAGTTCGGCGAGAACCTATTACGGGACCCAGCTGCAATTCACTTCATTATACCACAGTTATGTCCGAGGAACTCGGCCATACATCAACAGTTTGCACATACAAGCTATGGACCGCAGATGAAGGGCATGCAAGATGTTGACTGGGACGATTGTGTCTGTTACATCGACTATAGAGATTCTACCGCATTATCACTGGCGAGTTCAGAAGAAAGATTTGCTATTGGTATGAGATCCGGTGCTATCTGGATTTATCGCCAAGCGACGTGTCAGATCTTAGCAACTTTGGATCATGGAGAACCTGTTCGTCTGTTGAAACTGGACTCGTCATCTGAGAGACTAGCATCTTCTGGCCCTCATACTGTGAGGTTATGGTCAATAGAGGGAAGTCTCCTTTGGTCAATCTCAGTTCGCAATACCTTTGTCACTATGTTGTTCATACAAAGCGATCAGCTTCTCTCGGCAGTTGACAAGAGTAGTAATATTGTTTACGTGGACACTCAAGATGGAACTCAAGCAGGCACTGCCTCAACCTCATCGGCCTCCCGACGGAGAGGCCCTCAAGTCATCACCAGTGCCGATATATGTCCCGAGGGCAAGCTTATTGCTCTGGCATATAGGGGAAAGCCCGCTCAGATCTGGAGTACGGAGCAAAATGTCATGATCAAGGAGTGTCACATGGCACGAGACCAGGTTGGTAAGAGGACCATGGCAATATCGCAGGTCTTGTTTAATCCCAACCCCGCCATTGAACTACTTGCTATTGCCCACCAAGATCTGGAGCTTTCGATCTTTGACAAATGGTCTGACAACAAAAACGAGATCAAGTCACTGCAAGGTGACGCCCTTACACTAGCAGCAACAGTTGATGGTCGCACTCTTGGGACAGGTGACGCAGTTGGGACCATTAAGCTTTGGGACTTTGAAACTCTCACCCTTCTCTACTGCATCAGGTCCAACGAATGCGAAGTCAAAGCATTGGCTTTTAGTGGAGATGGCTTCAGACTCTACGACATCAGGGACTCCCAGACCAAGGTCTGGGAGCCATCAGCTTTGATTCGAAAGACCATATCAGAAGAGTCAAGTGTGAGCGACTCTATCGTTACCTCGGCACCAACGGTTGATCGGCAACGCGATGATGTTTTGATGACCGGTGTTATCGCACCTGATGACGCAGGATGTATCTTTGCTGGTCGTGGAGATGGTTCGGTTCTTGCATATGACTGCGTTACTGGTGCTGTGATCTCAACCTTATACACACATAAATCCTGCGAGTCAATAATCCATATAGCATGGAGACATGGACTCATAGCCAGTGTCGACTTCACTGGGAGTGTTGAAGTGCATGAGTTGACTCTACGTCGCGAGAACGTCGTTCGTGCTACCGTGCTAGTCTTCGAGATGCCTGTCCATGGTCGAATTCTAGATATTGCGATCCATCCTATGAAACCATGGCTATTTATCTTTCAGTGTCAACAAACAATTCTCATTGACCTTATGGAAGGCAGTGAGAAGGTGGTGGGATCGGTGCTCTCTAGCTCCGCGCAGTATAGTTCGTGGTCGTTATTGACAGCGAATAATGGGACAGTACTACTCGGTGTTAGAGAGGGCTACGTTGAAGTATTTGACTGTGAGGGCAATGGTAAAAGGGTGTCTTGGGCTCCAAAGATTGATGACAAACCAATTCATAAGATTGATAAGTTGTTCTGCTCACCTGACGGAAAGTATCTTGCATTTGTTATGGAAAACCACCTACCATCACATCAATCCCCAACGCTAGCGGTGTACAAAACTCCGACTCAACTTACAGTTGGAACTGATGAGATACGAGATACCGAACCAGTACTCGTGCTTTCAGGCCGTCAGTTTAGGACACTGTATGGCTTTCGAGGAGATGAGATCATATTTTCTGACCTTAACCTTTGGACTTGGTCAGTGGATCTTACTACAGCAGGTAATGAAAAGACTTTGGAGGACATAGGGAGGAGATATTTCTTCATTCCAAGAGAGTTTGCGGGAGGGAACAATGGCCTTGATGGCGTCTTCATGGCATCTGGTGCATTTGTCTTTCCCAAAGAGGGCGAGCTAGTGGTGGGCATACATGGCCTTGACTGGCCGTATCAAGGAATTAGTACTAGAGTAAAGAAATCACGAGACAACAGATAGTTGCGGTGGTAAATAGAGACACAGTCCTACTTGGCTGAGCGAAGAAGCCGAGTGAGATCTTGTAGCGTAATTCACATACTGACCATTTTATTGCAGTGATGAGAGAATTTATTATCTTCCTGAGCGTTCTAAGAAGTCCTTAAGAATTGTTCCGTTTCACTGCTTCCAACCCGTCTCCTCCCGTCCTCCAGTCATGCCTGGCATCTCATTACTTTTAAAATCTTCCAATCATCCCAAAGGCCGTCCTTCTTCGTTCTGAACTGAAAGTCCTTCGCTGTAAATACAGCTGCCCGCTCAGCTCCTGGGGGGATTTTGAATGTGATTTTTTCCGGACCGACCTCAACCTTGGGTCCTTTTGGCCTTATTAAACTTATTAGCGAGCTTCTGGGCCTTGTCTGGATTGCCGTCCGTGTTGTCCCTTCTGACGAAAATGGTGACCTCTGGTTTGGAGGACATTTTGAAGGTGTATTTGTTTGGAGATGTAAATGAGTTGTTATGAGTAGAGTGGTTAAGTTGTGTAATCTGGTGATTGATCTGTGTGTTGTAGATTGATGGCTTTGAGGCAGTGATTGAGGGCGGGCGAGCTAGTGTTCACTTACAAAACGGCAGGTCGGTGGTGCTGACAAGCGGGACATCTCCGTGATTGGAGGACTTGCGGTGCCAGAGAACAGTGAGTTGAAGTGAATCAGCAGTGCTTTCGCAATTTGTCACTTGCAACAATGGGACTGACAACGGCACCGTTCAGAGTGAATCTACTAACCTGGGCTTTGGCAATGTAACTTTTCGGGAACATGGCCTACGCACTGCATGCTTGTGACGATCTCAGTCCGAATGGTGATAAGGCTCGAGACTTGCAACACTCGTCACGGTGTCCATTAGGTAGTGACGCGAAGGGGCAAACTGCACAGAAAGGGGTGTAGACACGTATACTCTTCTACTGTACTTGTAGGACTTCACTGCTCGATTGGTACGGTATTTAAGGCAAGATAACCAATTAATTGAGATCACGAGACCAAAGCCCGCAGTAACAGAAATTTCTTCTTCGCTTTTGACGGCTAAGATCTCTACCCGGGTGCTGGCGGCTAAAGTACCATCTCTCACACAACTGGCCCAAAGCTAATAAGCATGACGAAGTTAAATGCCAATCGCCAATGTTGTGGATTGGAAGAATGTGAACTGTCACATCGAAAGGAAACGCGGACACGATGTTTTTATTATTTATTCTCACCGGTCAGACAGTGGTGCGGCCCTACCTGGCTCTTTGCTATGCCTTGTATGCACTGGTTCAATGGCGTTTCTTACAAACCTGACACATGGCCTATTTCTTTGTTATCTCGAATACGATGGCATAATGAGGGCTCTCACCTTGGGATTCTCAAACTGACCTCTTTCATCACTTGCCGTCGCTCGTATTTGAATTGTTTCCTCAAAACCGCCCAAGCAGTAGTGCTTTCACAATTTGTCACTTACAGCAATGACACTGATACACTCTACATCACTGTAGCCTTTCGGGGCATCTGGCTTGCACACAATGACGCCGCATGCTCGTGCTGATCCTAATTCGAATGCTGGTAAGGGGCAAGAATTTCTGCACTCGTCAAGGCGTTCATGAAACAAGTGACGTGAAGGAAACTTGGGTAAAGTGGATGTATGATTTATAATTTTCGATCTATAAAACTATACAGAACAAGCTCATGACTGTCTGTAGGGAACACCGTCTATCTTTGTTCAGGGGAGTGCTTCAGATATATGGCTCAGAACATCCCGTTCGAGTTCCCAGCTAGCAGCTCTTAACCCTCTCTATATCCTCTGGAGACATATACGTAGGGTGGCTTCTCAATGTGTAGTGCGATAGCCTCCAATCCTTTTGAAGTTTGTATTTCTTCATCTGCTTTGAAAGATCGTTTAGTGCACACTCCTCATGCGGGTGAACGCATGGAGTTGTCATTTGAAGAATTGTATCTCCCTCTCGTAACTCCAAGGTCCACTTATTGTCGGAAGCCTGAAGCAGATTCCGTATCCTCAGCAAGTGATCTGACTTCACATTGTCATTCAAGCGGAAGAAGACGTGTAACCAGTGCATGTTTTCGTGTTTGTTTATCTTGGAAGGCTTGGTAGGTTTGACGGCTTTTATGGCTGATGTTTACATGCTTCCAAAGGTTGAGCTTTCGGTAGGCAGGATAATTCTTATAATTATGGGTTATCCGTGATTTGTACCTTGCTACCAAGCACTATGGGGAGTGATGCTGAGCCCCAAGGTTCGCTTTCTCACATACGCAAATCGACAGTGATCGTGAAATGGTTAGACTTAGTTTGATAACGCCGGAAAGGATATTAGAGGCAATCGAGATACCATGATTATAGGTACTTACGATATCTTACTGTGCTGGGTTGAGCAGCTAGCTTTTCCTTTTAAACTCGTGAGACGAGCCTCAGTCATCTAGGTAACATATTTCATTTTCGAGGAACTGCAGTATACGGTGTTACGAGAAAGGTTAATTCAGGATTTCCAATGTGTTAGCTTGGATATCTCTCTTCAAGTTATCAAAGGTCTTAATTATCAAACAATAGGATAGTATATGCCCATCTATCTTTTCTTCAGTTCTCACTTTGTCGATTATTTATCGCAGGCACATGCGCCTCTCCACAAAAGCCACCAGTCCGCAAAAACCTCCATCTCTTCTAAAAGAGCCATCACTTCATCTCTGTGGGCAGTCCAATCATTGCCCACCGCAAAGACATACAGTGAAAGAACACGGCTCTCTTCGGAATAGACTGTTACGACCTCCTCTGTACAGATCTCCTGAACTACTTGGTCGAAATTTGGTACTGTGGGAAAATTGTTCTTCCTTGTGAAATGAAACTCAAGACAAGTTTCGCCTGGTCTTGGGTCTCGTACTGCTGAATTATCGTGTGGAGTCATCGTTAACGTTGAGGTGATTGTTGTGCTTCAGTTGAGTAACTTGTAAATTTTGGCTTAATTCGTGGTTTCTTGGAGAGATGGGATGTGCGTTAAGTATTTATATTGCTCTACGCATACCATGATTAGCAAATTGACCTCTGAGTAGACACGCTCTGCGCATCAAAGTGCCTTGCCCACATCAGAATGTCAGTAACACAACGGGTGTACTCTCCGCTTCAGAGACTAGGTGGGATTGTGATAAGCACTAACCATTTATGTCTGCATTACAGAGACCCAATGAGGTGACAGCGGGGTTTATTCCGTGATTAACCTATATCGCTCATGAACTTCGTCAGCAGCAGGAAGTCAATCATCATCCTCTACATATAGCGTCGTGGGAGCTTACAAGTACAAAGCTGTGAGAATTCGGCTTGTTCAAACGCACAAAAGACACCCAGCCTTTCCAACGCCACCATATTCGCCATGCGCGATATCCCCGAATTTAAACTTGATCAGATCGGTGAGTGATTCCAGTCTCAGGCCAAGACTTGAATGGCAACTCACAAGTCTGGGATAGCTCGAAGCTATGGTGTAAGAGGCTATCCTTGAAGTTCCAGGTACACTTGAGATTAATCTAATGTCGGTATAGCCTCGAGCAAGGATCCCGTTACACGGTATGCTATCCCAAATTTGAGAGTGATATTTCTAACATTGAGTAGGCTCGGCACCATATGCACTATCGCTAAACGACCTCAAAGGTCTCTCGGACACTGATAGTAGCCCGATTGATACAGACGTTCCCCTCTCGTACGCACCGTCCCTCGGAACAGTCGAGCTGCGCAAACGTCTAGCAGAGATGTATTCAACCGCAGAAGTACCATTGACGGAAAACAATGTCATCATTACACCTGGGTCCATCATGGCTAACTATCTAGTAATTACTACAAACTGCACAAAAGATGACCATGTAATTTGCCAGTTCCCGACATACGGGCCACTGTATCTCCTGCCAAGGTATCTAGGTGCTGAGATGGACTACTGGGTTATGAAGGAAGATAATTCATGGTATCCTGACATTGAGGAGCTGAAATCGATGATAAAGCCAAACACAAAGGCCATCATCCTGACGTGAGTTATGTATGCAAGTAAATGTCACCGACTGCTAACCGCGTCGAAGCAACCCGTGCAATCCGACAGGAACGGTCCTTAGCAAAGAAACATTGGAGCAAGTTCGAGATCTGGCTGAGAAGCACAACATCACTATCTTCGGTGATGAAGTCTTCCGCCCTCTTTTCCACTACAATACTCGGACTCCCCCATCCGTCATATCACTGGGCTACGAAAACGCCATTTCCACGGGATCTGTCTCCAAGGCATATTCCCTCCCAGGCATTCGCATCGGTTGGATAATCTCACCGAATGCCGAGGTCCTACAGCGCATCATATCGGCTCGAGACTACACCACTCTTAATGTATCACGTATCGACGACGCCATTGCCCTTTTCGCGTTATCTTCTGATGTCCTTCCGAAGATTGTCACACAAAACCTGGAAACTCAAGCAAAGAATATTGACCAGTATGACAGGTTTGTGACGAAGAACTCACAGAGGTGTAGATGGGTTCGGCCAAGAGGTGGTGGAACGGCTTTCATACACTTTTCGGGATCGGAAGGAAGGTCGATTGATGAGTTTGTTTTTGCAGGCAGACTGATCAATGAATTTGGCATAGCCGTCATCCCGGGTGGTGCAGGTTTCAGCGAGGATGGAGTAGCTGACTACAAGGGATATCTCCGTCTCAATTTAGGACAACGAGTGGAGGTTGTGACCGAAGGCCTGAAGATTATTGAGCAGGCTATGCAAGATCTCTAAGTTTGTTACTACATACCATCTAGACGCTTCAAACAAATGGAAGAATAACATGACTGGCATGGTCGCCACCAAAATAAACCTCATGCTTCCCATGATTGTCCAAATGCTCCAGACTCCCGAAATTGCTCACACCAATATTTCTTCCACAAACAACCGCCCGAATCGACTCACCAGCCTCATACTCAATACCCATAGCCCAAATACCAATATCAAGTCTGACAATATCACCAGGCTTGATCTTCTCAACCTTTTCGTGAGGATGGAAAGGCCAGTGCGGATGCATACTCTTGTTCTCATCGATCTCACGATGCGATGCTCTGAGGACACCCATTGGACCGCGATATACTACTACTTCAGTCTTTTCCTTGGGATCCATTTCTTCGAAGGATTGCTTGGGGATCCCCTTCCATGGGATGTTGAGGTTTATCATGACTTGGCCGTTGGCGTCGAGCTTCTCGAGAGTGACGTAGACGTCCATGTCGTCGTAGTCAGGGCAGGACATATAGAGAACTGCCTTGGGAAGGCCGACCAATCGTGTTGTTTGGTCGAATCTGTAAGTAAAGCCAACTTGATCATCTGTTTCCGAGTTGTAGATAACTGATGAACCCTCAGTGGGCTTGTCGAGCGAAAGTTGACCGTCCTTTGTAAAATAGAGATTCTTGTACTCCGTCCTTGGGATAGGGAAATTCTCCTCGACAATATTCTCATAAGACTGAGGCTCCTTCTTTCCGAACCGCAAGACAGCCGTGCGAATTTTGGGTACCTTATCCCAGCCATTATCCTTGCCCTTGAGGAAATAGTCAAAGAAGTCAAGCAACTCAACTCTTGCTTGCTCGTTTCCCCAAATGTCATACCACTCTTGCCAAGGGTGAAAGCGAAGCCACTTGTGGGGTGTATCAACCTCAAGCCAGCCTCGAATAGCGCCCATACCGTGCATGGTGTTCGTCCATGTTCCAGTGATGTATGTAGGAATGTTGATCTTCTTCATATCCGGTCGCTTGTCGTTCCACCATGCATTCGCGAGAGGATGTTGTTTGAACATTTCTCGGAAGCTCTCAATGCCGCTGTGGCCTTGCATCATGTACTTGACGATGAGTTTGTCGAACAGATCGCCGGCGTAGATACCGCCGCGGGCAAATTGCTCGCGGTATAAATCACCACAGCCCTCCCAGGGAGCGATAGCTTTGAGACTGGGTGGGTTCAAGGCTGCGATGAACCATTGGACAATAGCGAGATGAGAATTTCCTGCTAATCCAACAGAGCCGTTACACCACGGGAGCTTGGCGATGCTTTCAATGCTGTCATATCCGTCTTCAGCTTCTTGGGTCCCCATGATAACCAATGTTCCTTCGCTGTCTCCTGATCCACGAGAGTCGATGTTGACAACAGCGTAACCGCGGGGAACCCAATCAGCTGGGTCAGGCGCCTCAAACTTCTCAAGACCAGAGAGCGTCTGCGATGGAATACCGAGGTTCCAAGGAACCATGAGTTCTAAAGACAAAAGTCCATTGAACTTCTTTCCAAAGGGCGACCAGCAGATAATCGCAGGAACAGGCTCATCCGTATTCGGTGGTCGATACACATCAGCGTACAACGTAACACCATCACGCATCTTGAATGCAACATCATGCTCAACAAGAACATCTGAAGGTAAAGGTTTAGCATGAGGACTGTCATATTTCCAACCCGCTGGGAGGACTTCTGAGTGCGGATTCAATCCAACATAACCGCCGTGACCAACTTTTGGAGCGCTGATGGGCTCAATTGGGACTGTGAAGGGGAGATTTGTGAGAGGCATGGTGAATAATGACAAGGATGTAATTGATGATTCTGTAACATATTTTGCAAGCATTCGCGAAGCTATTCATAGTATATATATACTTGAGATGGATTCCGAGGTTGCGAACCGGTGGTCCACCGGCCCCCACTGCATCTGGCGCGGCTCGGAATCGGAGTCTAGCAGAGGGGAACTCTGGAGGCCGGGATTCCGAGCCGAAGCGATGCTTACAGTTCGGTATCGATCGATCATGGTAGCGCTCGTGGCTGCAAGTCTGTTGATGGTGAGAAGATTAAAAAGACGAGATCGAACTTACTTGGATCCGAATCATCAAACACGTCACAACACTAAGACACCAGTACAGCATCTGGAATCTGGAGTTCAATTGACATCTCGTCAAGTCAATATTTAAATTTTTGTTTTTTTCTTCGCATCTACCAAAATGGTTGCCAACACCGAGCCCGCTGGTTACCAAGCCAGCTCCGCTTTCAAGCTCGCTGAACCCACTTCAAATAAGCCTATGCAAGCCAAGCCTTCAGGTCCAAACAAGCTCTTCGCCAATCCTGGTACTGTCTTTGGCGACTGGCGAGATGACCTGTATCGAGATGGATATGCTGTTATCAAGGGTGCCATCCCCCTAGAGAGAGCCGAGAAGTATGGTGATGAGATGCTTACATATCTCGAGACCTTGTAAGTTACGCATGCCATTGTACATCTGCGTCAACTAACATATACTCAGCAACAGCGGTATGGGTTTCAAGCGCCATGATCCCAGTACCATCAAGACCGAGACCCTCCCAATCATCACAGAGAAGGGCATGATCACAGGCTACGGCGTCGCCCACGAATCTTTCGCCTGGGCCATCCGTCAGGAACCCGGTGTCATCGAAGCCTTCGAGCGCGTCTACGACACCAAAGACCTCATCGTCTCTTTCGACGCCGTCAACACTTCCTTCCCCAACCGCAAAGACGTCAAGCTCAATAAGCCCTGGCCTCACCAGGACCAAGACCCCGAGAACCCCGGCTTCCGCTGTCTCCAGGGTCTTGTTAACATTTTCCCCAACGGTGATAAAGACGGCGGTCTGATCGTTTGCAAGGGTGCACATCTCCTCAGTGAGGAATTCCACAAGGATTTCAAGAATGAACCAAATAAGATCTGGGCATGGACTCACGAATGGTACGGTTTCACTGCGGAGGGTATGGAGTGGTTAAAGAACAAAGGCTGTGAATGGCTCAAGGTCAATGCTGGCCCTGGTGATCTTATCGTCTGGGACAGTCGTACTCCTCATTATAACGTTAGTCCTGAGGGTACTCGGCCGAGATTCTGCACTTATACGTGCTACATGCCTGCTGCGGATGCTACGCAGGAGGATTTGAGGAGGAAGAAGGCTGCTTTTGAGAATTTGCAAGGCACGACGCATTGGCCTAATGCTATGCATGTTGGAGGAATTCCTGTTTTGAGAAATGGAGAGCCTTGTCCTTATAATACTAACAAGCCTAGGGAGGCACCTAAGTTGACGAACCGTGGATTTCAGTTGACTGGGATTCCATATATTACAGCATAGTTTGAGAGTCCTTTAGTCTTTCAGTTAGTTTCAATCAAGTTTGTTTGGTGTTCATTTTACCTATAGCTGATGTGAATTTTGGTTCCTTCGGGAATTATTTCATAATCTTGATCTAATATGGAACGAATATAGACCTTTGATATACACGAGCAGTTGCCGCATCTACTAAGATGAGCTACTACAGGAATCAGAGGCACCGCTGCTTGCAGGGTAATTTTAGTGGTATATTTGTGGGTGTCACATTAAGCAATTGGTGAGGAAAAAGCGCAACTTGGTTGGTACAACTCCATTGCAATGTTACCTCTGTGGATTTGCAAGGAGAACTACATTTATACGATAAGGGCACGTGGATCGCAAATCTTCTTAATCTTTCAACGTACGATAAATTCTCTGAGGCATGTTAGAACCAACCCACAACTCGACTGACATATGCAGGGGCCTGGAGTGGATCAAAGCCAGGGATATTATGTCTGCGCCTGTGAGAGTTAAGAGAAACTGGCCCTTACCTCTGCAACAGGCGAAACATCTGCCGGGTTTTTCTACCTGTGTTTTGACCTACCCAGGAACATTGGCAGATTATTATCCGGCCCTTGTCAAAAGTCCACAGCGGTTACATGTTGAACGGAACCCTTCAGGGGTCAAGAAGGCCTCGACAGGTCCAGTGGGCCTTGTTTGGTGTATAAGAACAATTGCGTGAAAGCCCCAATGCCTGTTACAACAACACTTACGCATAGCTCTTTTTTGTAATCTTTTGAAATGACTGCATCCGACATCTACCCACCTCCCACCGTCCCTGAACAAGTCACTGCCAGTTGGCTTGGAAAGGTTCTGGGGCAGAAGATCAAGTCTCTAGACCTTACTCAAAGTGTTTTGAACGCCACTGCTAGCAAGCTCTTCTTCACTATCAGGTATCAGGATGACAATAATAAAGAACATCGGCCGAAGCACGTGTGCATCAACGGAGGATTCAATCCCGCCATGCTAGCGGCAGAAGGCTTCAAAGAGCTCCTGATAACTGCGTACACCAATGAAGCCAGGTTCTTTAGTCTTGTTGCGCCGACCCTGAGTCATATATCTCTGGCTAAAGTATAGTGGGCAGGTGTTGGAGACGAGCAGGGCATTATCGTGATGGAAGACTTGAACCAGGCAGGCTATACGTTTGGCAACCCCCAGGATGTCTGGTCGGTGGAGCAAGTAAAGTCTGGCGCCGAGCAGTTTGCCGCGCTGCATGCCAGCACCTGGGGATATTCGTATGAGGACTACCCATGGATCACGGCTTCATATGAGGGCATGATGATTGCTCTCACGGAAATGTAGGACGCACAAATCCACGGCGCTGATCGACCCCCGTGTCCAGACATTATCAATAGTTCTCGAGAGCGCACGGTAAATGCTATCACAAAGCACTTTGCAATCAAGAACCCGAAGTTCATGTTACTGGTACATGGAGGTCCGCATACGGGCAACACATATCTCGACAAAGCTGGAAACCCACGATTTCTCGACTGGCAGACCTTTCAAATCGGCTCGCCGTTCCACGACCTGTCTTACTTCATAGTAGGCGCTTTGTCCGTTGAGGATCGCAGGGCATACGAGATGTCGGTTATCGACCATTACCTTGAAGCCCTGGCTAGATTTGGTAGTCCGTCTCTCTCCACAAAGGATGAAGATGTTATGAGGGAGTATTCAAAGGCAACAATGGCGGGTATGGGTAGGATTCTTACTCCTTATACTCTGGTGATAAATCTCAGGCTAATTGGCCCTGCATTAAGTCTTAAGGCGATGGAAGCCGAAGAAAGGAAGTCGACTGCATCGGCGGCCACCCAAGAAGCAAGAACAATCCACCTGAAAGGTTTAACAAAGCCTCCGAGCTTGTTTTTCTTGTTACTTCTTGCATTGAGTATCTACGTCATTGACAATGTATGTTTCGGACGATCCTCTCGGCAAAGCCAATGGAACAATGTATATGTGCGGGGAAAGAAGAGGATAAGGGTATGATATGTTACCGAGGCTTGCATGAGGCTTCCGAAACCTTTCCCCGTGATTCGTTGGACGGTACGGATTGTGCCATTCTGGGGTGTTACAGCATCAATAGTTCATTGCCCCGCCGGCTTAGAGAAGAAGGGTTGTCGGCCTTCGGCGTTATGCAATTTCGCGAGAACCATATTCTAGGTCCCTTATTCTGTCTATTTATATTGTTCGGCCGGGACGTAGTACTGCGCACGATTCCCCATTTCCCATGTATACACCTAAGCCTACCCTAGTCCCCCCTGCTGAAGTTGTTCGTATTGTATCTTGTCTCTGCCAATCCAAGTGAAAAGAAAGCCTCCTCGGCTGTCCCAAAATGCTTGCGACATCCTCATTTGTGGAGCGGTCCCCAATTGAGCTGCGATACCTTGGGATCGCTGTTCCAATTACTGCGGTGATCCTCTGGTGGGTGATCTCAACGCTGACATCCCCTCTACGCCAATATCCAGGCCCGTTCCTTGCCAGTAAGTACTTTAATAGGTTTTCTATGATACGCCATGCCCGTTTGCTGTGATCTTCTTCTTGAACGATCAAAGCTAATAATTGTTTCTTCTGTAGAGTGGACGAACCTCTGGCGCCTTTACCATGTTTGGAGCCAGCGGTACCAGTGGACCATCCAGAGGCTTCACCAAGAATATGGACCTATCGTCAGAATTGGTCCGAGCCTCTTGGACCTCGACTACCCCGAGCTTATCAAGACTATATACGGAACCGATACTAAGTGGCGCAAGGTAAACCGGCCCTTAGATATGTCCTGGACGAGTAATTGACGCAGTCCAGACCGAGTTCTATGACAATAACGCCATTATTCTCAATGGCAAGATCACGCACAACCTCTTCAGTCAGACAAACCCAACTGAACACGCGCGCATGAAAAAGCCCATTGCCAAGTATTACTCGTCAAGTATTGTTCTCACTTTGGAGACCAAGATGAACCGAATCATTGAAGAGCTTTATACGCAATTTGAGAGGAGATATTTGAAGAACAACGAAGCTATTGACTTGGCCGCATGGTTTGGGCTCTGTAAGCCTCACAGTCATCCTATGCAAATCGCCATTCTGACAATTTTCTTATACAGATACCTGGGACATGATCAGTACCCTTACCTTTAGCCAGGCCTTTGGGTACATGGAACAAGGCTGCGACTTTGACGACAGTATTAACAGCTCTGCTCTCGCAGTTCAATATTTCGCCAGAGTCGGCCAGATACCTATCATGGACAAGTTCTTAGGTAAAAATCCGATTGTGCGCATCGGAAAACCGGACTTGAGTCATATTGTCCGCTTCTCATACAAACAAGTACAAGACCGGTTCAAGCAACCAAAGGTGGACAAGCCAGATGAGCCTGATTTCTTGGAGTACTTCCTCGACGGTATGGAGAGTCACCCAGACCAAGTCGATGCAAAGCTTGTTCTTAACTTTGTTTTGGCAAATATCCTTGCTGGAGCGGATACCACGGCGATAACTCTCCGCGCTGTGTTTGGCTTTTTGCTAGATACTCCGTATGCTATGGAGAAGCTTGAGAATGACATTCTGGCTGAGGGCTTTGGTAATGATCAGGCTGTACCGTACAGTTCTGCTCGCTCACTGCCATATCTTGATGCCGTCATACGGGAGTCGCTTAGGATGCATCCATCCGTTGCAATGCCACTTGAGCGCTATGTTCCATCGTCTGGATTGACCTTGCCAGATGGTAGCTTCGTACCTCCCGGTGTCGCTGTAGGCCTGAATCCCTACATCATCGGGCGCAACGAAGAGGTCTGGGGCAAAGACGCAAATGAGTTCCGTCCCGAGAGATGGCTCAAGGCAGAAGACGAAGATGGGGAGACCTTTCAACAGCGCTTGCGTAAGATGAATGCGGCTGACTTGACTTTCGGCGGAGGTTCTCGAATTTGCATCGGCAGACACATTGCGCTTGTTCAGATCTACAAGGCCGTTGCGACATTGGTATCACGATATGAGATTCGGCTTGCAGACCCAAATATGAGGATGAAGATTATTTCCGGGTGGTTTCCACGTCAAACGGACTTGATTGTCAAAATGCGCAAAAGATCGGAAATCGAAAAAGACTGAATGTGCATAAGAGGGAACAAAGCTGGTCAGATTTTTGAAACTAAATATCAATAACCATGCCTTCATCTCCTGGATACAAACTTCCTTCACTCTCAAGTCTTTGTAACAAGGTCTCGAAATCCGCCCAGTCACAGCCAATCTCATCTGGTAGAATTGGTATATCAAATGGCTGGCCCGAAAACGGGTCTAGTATCCCCTCATCCATTGCCAGAGGTGGATGTCCTACAAATGCGGGATCTGAATGTCCTAGTGACTGTGCAAAGGTCTGCTTTTCGCTTTGTTGCTCAGTCAAGGGTGTCACATTTTGATCGGATAGGCTTGTTGATGAGTTCAGTGCTGGAGTGTCTCGTTCGCTATTTCTCGTTGCTGTGACAGGTTTCATCGCTTCTTGGACGACACGTAAAAGACCAATTAATATAGTGTTCAAGCGATCTTCTTCATTGATTCCGATACAGTAGCAGCGGACCAAGTCAGCAGCCGTTACAAGAAGCTGTAACAATTAGCACTGGTTCATGTTATAGAGAATAGTTGAACTCACACTTTGGTCAATCTTGGAGATACGTGAATGCGGTTGTTTCAGAATATGCACCGCTAGAACATACATAGCATGAAGTAATGGAAAGTAAGCGGGCGCAAATAAATGCGAAGCTGAGTCCTCACTGTCGGCGAGTAGATGAATGATCTTTCTTGCAGAATTGGCAACCATGGATTGACCATTGCGGATCTGGTATTCCCATGGTGTGCCCTTTGCAATGATCTCGACAGCTTTGTGAAGGGCATTTTTACTGATGAGAAGGGAGTTGCGGTTGAGCATGATTAGACTATCAAATTGTTAGACTGATTACTAGCAGGCAATACCTTGGGGGCTTACGCGTTATGATAGTGTAGAGAGACGAAAGATGCTAGAGCTAGGTCTTCTGGGACTCGCATGAAGTCCGAGGTTGGCCTGGCAAAAGGTTAGCAGCCAAACAGTTTTTTTTCGATGGGATAACGTACCTTATACCAGTTGGAACACTATTTGCCCAATTGGACAACATTAGAAACGCCTCTCCAGCGCTGTTAACCTTTTCTTTAATCACCGCCTCTATGGCCCTTCTACTAGCCCTTTCCTCCAGCTGTCTCGCCGCAGCACATCGACGAGTCATCTTGCTAAAGATATTCGCCATGGATAACGCAATGCGCGACGGTTCAAGGGCAGCAGATTTGAGAACGTCCAGATCTAGAGTCTCGAACGCATCATCAGAGATTGTGGATACATATCCAAGCTGAAATGAGAAGAGCTTCTCATAGCTGTATAAAGCCCACCAAGCAGGGTTCCAGGCATCAATGTCTAATGGCTTGCTTCGTTTCTTTCCGGGTTTGTTGAGGCCAAGGGAATGCGCGATGGAGAGGCAGATGCCGAGCGTCGTCCAAGCTGATATGAGCTCGTCGTTGAGACGGAGACATACTGAGAATAGGAAGAGGACTTCGATCGTTTCGTAGGAAACATTGCCGATAAGGTAGCCCAACGCACTGCGAGCCAGTGACAATGTCTCATCCATGTAAGCCTTTCGCTCAGCATGTTGGAGAATGCATCCTCCTGCAGCGAAGAGCAGGTGACTTCTCAAAGATGCAAAGTCAACAGAGCGCGGCGGCAGACTACCTGGATGCGAAGGGTAAGATTGCACGACTTCAGCTCGAGCTTGATCAAGCCGCACAACCGGGAAGAAAGTATGTATCTCTCTCGCATATGCATCGAAGAGAGTCTGTGGGACCCATGTCTCCGGTGTGATCGGGATCCCGTGTGCCTGAGATGCCGATTGCGGGTTGAGAGTGGAGGGAGGATACGAGCCAAAATGATAGGGAATACTGAGCCGGAAACATGCTAGGTCAAGCCATTCCGTTAATACTTGGAAGGAAGTTGTTCCGGTGCTTTGTCGCCAGATCGGTAAAGGGTTGCTGATTGTATCGGTATGTGAAGAGTCTCTACTCTGAGATTGTCTTGGACTCTGCGATCTCGCCCGGATTGGCCCAGTAACCACAGAAATCGTCCTTGGTTCAGCAACAGAATGTCTTCTCTCCACTGCCCCATGACCAACTGACTGCAATCCATACTCTGAAGGACTCGCCGACGTAACAGACCCTCCGTCTGTTGACTTTCCCGCCTCTCGCCTCTTGATCACTTTTCCCGGCCTCCGCCTATCTTCGGTAACGCAGGCCACTCCCGCGAGAATACAAGCTTGACAAGAAGGCTGTTGCTCATCGCAGCGCGTTTTGCGACTCCGACAATAATTGCATGCGAAATTGAGACGCCGTTGTTTGCTGGATCTGGAGATCCCGGGGCTATCCTCGGTATCCATTGGCGAGGGCATGGGGTCGGAAACGTGAGGGAGAAATGCGGAGGGATAATATGATGCTGTGATTGGGGCAATGAGATGCCGGCAGATGAACACGGATTCCGGTGACAAGGGTTTGAGATACAGAATCTGGAGTTGATGGCCTGTAGATTGCAGTATTGTTTGGTGCTGAGATACCGAGCCGATCGGAGGACGAAAGAGCGTATTTTAATAGACACGGTAAACTTTTCTCGATTTCCCCGCATTCTTCCCCCTCGGAGACTCGGCTCCACCCCCGCAATCTCGCGATATCAGATCCATCGTGTAAGCACCAATCGGAGTCTGTGAGTTAGACTATGAAACTAGTTTAGGTCAAGATCTAGACTACCGGTACATCTCTTCTCCACGCCGGTTGTCAAGGGTCGCAATTGATGGATATAAACCTCATCTCGCTCGCCGATTTGAATGATGGGGACAAACTCATCCATTTGACAAGGCGTGGTCATGGCTGAGCGACGCGATTCTTTCGGTATGAAACCTGATGTTGATGCTGTAGAGGATGTCATCAAGACTCCTCATCACGAATCTCATGATGCTTCTGGTACTGTGAATTTGTACCAGGATGGGACTGTTGTTCTAGTCCCGACGCCCAGTCCTGATCCCAAGGGTAAACTCACCGCAATTTGTCGTCAGCAATAACTGACAGTTTATGATCAGATCCTCTCAACTTGCCTGTCTGGCGCAAGTACATGATCATCCTCCTCGTCGGCTTCTACTCCGGTATCTCAGTCCTTGGTACCTCCGGTCTCGGCTCCGTCGCGCCAGAACTCTACGCGATCTATCACAACGACAACCCCAAACGCATCAGCGATCTGCTTACATACCCAACTCTCTTCATGGGAATCGGCAACTTGCTCTCCATGCCGCTCGCGAACGCCATCGGCCGTCGGCCTGTCTTTCTTTTCTCCCTGTTGCTTCTTACAGTCTCTGGAGTCTGGTGCGCTTGCTCAAAGTCGCTTACGAGCCATATCGCTGGTCGAAATATTTTCAGTATTGCTGCGGGGCAGAGTGAGGCGCTGGCGCCTCTGATTGTGCAGGAGATTCATTTCCTTCATTAGCATGGCGTGAAGTTGTCTTACTTTGTTGGAGTTCAGAACACACTGACTGCTGCGCTCTTTACTTCGACTACATACATCGTTCCATCGATCGGACTACCCTGGTGGTACGGTATCATGAGCATCATCAATGGCTGCACAATGATCATGTCCATCTTCTTCCTCGCTGAGACTCGCTACGACCGACCCGAGGACGCGACTGGTAAGCATTTCCAGCACTCTTGATTACTCATACTGACAATAAACAGTGGGTGCAGTCTATCTGAAGCTCGACAAGAACGGCAACGTAGCCCGAGATGGCACAGACGAAATCCTATACCAAGTCACCACTCGCCAAGGCGTCGTCCTTCAACCCGAGAGATTCGGCGAGCGAACATGGCGCGATGATATGAAACTATTCCACGGCAAAACGGACTGGAAGAGTCTAATCTCATTCTACAAAGATGTCGGTCTATCTCTCATCTTACCGCCTATTTTCTGGATCTTCATCCTCAACGGTGCTTTCTTGGGTCTGTACATCTACCAAGCTTCGACATTTGCTGTTATTCTGGTGAAGCCACCGTACCTCATCAGTCCTGAACTTTTAGGCTATGTGCAGCTTGTGCAGATCATTGATTGTCTGCTTGCTGTTCCATTGCTTGGATATGGCTCCGATTTCATCTGCAAGTTTATGAGTCGTCGAAGCAAGGGTGTCTTTGAGGTAAACCATCAATACAACTCTTCGGGATTTAATACTAACTGCTACAGCCTGAGTATCGACTTATTGTCTTGATCATCCCGGCCGCCGCCGCTATCATCTCAGCCATCGTCTACGGCCACGCAGCCGCTTCACCAAACGATTACCATTAGATCGCCATTGTCGCTTCTTACCATCTCAGCTTCTTTGCCTTCCTCGGAGCGAACTTAGTGGGTATTACTTTCGTAATGGATAGTTACCCCAACAAGTCGGCCCAGCTTCTTCTCATTGTTTGTGCTGGCCGAGGTTTTGTCTCGTTTGGTTTGAGCTATGCGACCGTGCCTTCGATTGAGACTCTTGGCTACGATGGCGCAATGAACATTCTTGCTATTATTTGTGGTCTTTTGTGTGCCATGGGAGTTGGTATGTACTTTATTGGAAAGAGGGTTCGTGAGTGGGCTCGCCGACGTATCTGACCCAAGCATCACGAGGAGTAAAGTTTGGCTATATACGAGATCATAGGTACTAGCATATCATGTCCCAAGCTACACGACTTGAGGTATGATATGATAATCAATCAGGGTATTTCCTGAAAGGGAAATTACATATCTAATATCTAAGAATAATATTCCACCATTATAAACCTTGCTTGGTGCGAAAGCTTAGTACTGACTAATCTAGAAATATCGCAAGTCGGATTGATGACCAACATCTGGTCAGCAACTTGCTGATAGCGAGTCATGTCATTGGTGAACCACTAAGAAAAAATGCCATGAATTCGCTTATACGATATCATCAAGCGAGCGGTCTCGGTGGGGGGTTCGCATTGAGCTCTCCCCCGTCTCCAACCACTGCTTCTCAATGGCTACCCCTATAAAATCCCCGACGTTGTGATATAGTGGAATTGAATTATAAATTTCCACTTGAGTTATGGGTTTAGTCCTCACCAAGTTATCGTTTCGTTTCATTGATCAGCATTGACACATAAACTCAACTGCCAATAGCGTTGCATCCGTGCACGCCAAACTCATGCGCTATAGCCCAGTGAAACATCATGTTCGCAAAGGTTTAATTAGACCCTTATGCACAGCTGCATGGGTAGCCTGTGCATTAAATTACAAGGATCAAATCTTTCTTCTAGCTCTTGAGGACTGCTAATTCATCTATAGATCAGCAGCTTTTCGCATAAACCTTAGAGCTATAGTGATACATACACTAAATATAAAGCACCTAATAGGAGAAGATGGAATCTACCGAACGTCTGTTTTAATTCTTAAAGCACGACGATCCCATTGATTTGTTCTCCTTTGCCTTTTCCTCATGCGGTTTCGCTTCGTGCCCATCAGTCATTCGTTATATCCAGAAACATTGTAGCTGATCATTATCGGCCTAATACACAAACCATCACATAATCATTCTTTAATCATTCAATGTTCTCCGCCATGGCCAAATCCAAGTCCGAGAAGAAAGAGGCCTCTCCCGAGACCGACGCAGGCGCCTCGGAAACTCCACGCCCCGTCAGCACCTGCGGCAGCGAGCATCTCCTCATGACAACCCGCAAACAAGCTTCAGAGCAATATGCCAAAGCAGCCAAAGCAGAGAAGGCTTACCGCACCAAGAAGCGTGCTGCCCTTGCTCGCGCCAACTACAATGAAACAAAGAATCACTTTAAAGAAGCTTTCTCGCACTTCTGGCTTGCGTTGAAGGGAGTGTTCCCGGTGATTAAGAATTCGAGATATTTGATTGGTGAGAGGCGTGAGAAGAAGAGGCAGGAGGCTGAGAGGAAGAAGAGGGAGAAGAATTTGGAGAGGAAGAAGAAGCTGGAGGAACAGTTGGCGAGGGAGGAGGCGGAGGCGGAGGCGGAGGCGGTGGGGGCCGTGCTGGGCGCACTGTGTTTACTGTGTGTTTGTTTGATACTGTGTGTGTGGTTTCCGTACTGTACTGTTCACACTGTGTCCCGCCAGACACAGCTCTCCCTCTACCAGCTTTCTTCTTCTTGTTTTCCTCCTTTCCTTGCGCTGCCGCGCCCCTGCCGGGAGCTAGTTCTACGGGCTCACCCACCCACCCCTTAAAGCTCTAACCCTCACCCGGAAACCGCTATCGCGCTTGCACCTGCAGTGAGCGCCGCCTCCGGCGGACAGTCCGTTAACCCTAACCCTTCCGCGCTGCCGCCCAACCTGCCGTTAGCAGATTTCCACGGGTTCACCCACCCACCCACTAAAACCTTCTTTTCCTTTCTAACTACTTTTTTTCTTTTTTAGCGCTGCGCGCCCACCTGCCGTTAGCGGATTGGCAGGTGCTTATGACGGTATGACTACCGACGCACATCCACGCGGTATGTTGCTCCTTAAATGAAAGTACTGCCCTCACTCCGACCTCATCCTGATCCTGCGGCTGATCCTCAAACGCAGCCTCCAGAAAAAACAGCCGGGCCCACCATAGTATACCAGCTAGCATGCCTGTGTATAAGTGCGGCTCTGTGTAGCCTAGCGGACGTTGCCTGATACCAAGTGCTGCACAAAAGCATAGTAGCGGGTTCGTATATGCATTTCCACCAACTTCCGTTTTAATCGAAGAAACAATAAACCGGAATATAGCTCGATCAAGTGCATTATGCACCGGACTGCTTATGCCGCCATCATCAATCTCCTCCTCGCATTCGCTAACCTCTTCGTCTTCGTCTTCTTCCTCATCATCGGTATCTATGTTCCTTCCGCTACAGAACCCACTGTCTCGACTGCTGGGAAATGCATCCCCTTCAAGCTCTTCGTCAATATCATGCAGTAAGCTCCACTGCTCATCTGTAAACTGAACAGCCCAGCGTCGAAATGCCTCCTCGCGTCCGATGCGGTATGACCTCCAGCAAAAGCTCAAGTAGCGGTGACCTACGGAACGATATTTGGTCATCGATGCCTCCTTGCCTTTTCGGCCAAACGGCACGCCGCTCGGGCTTGTTGCTGTGATACTGGCGAGCCACTGCAGTGATTCTGTCGGCACGCTGTCGAGTCGCCAGCAGCAACGGTCTACCTCGCGATCAAAGCTCTGCCCAAGTCGACCGAGTAACACTTGTTCACGGGTCGCTTGCTCGTCTGCTTGCCCAGCCCTACTTCCTGTGACTGCTCTTGCTCGTACCCATGTGGCTGCGTCATGAATACTAAGCAAGTCCCGGGAGCCAAAGTGTCGTACCCAACGTAGCCTCTTCACCCACGGCGAATCACGGTCGATATCTTCTTCCAAGTCGCCCTTCCGGAGTCGCATAGCATCCTCTTCTTTCAGCCGGGCCTGACTAGTAGCGATTATCTCTTCCATAGCACTGCGTCTCATAATATCGGCGCTATCTGACGTGATGCCGGTGTCGCTGTCGTCTCGGACGATCCAGTATCGAGCATACCTCCCACCCATCCAAGTCTGCAGCATAACCTCTTCCCACCGTATCTCTGCTGTTCCATGCTCTGCTTCTCTCCAGTGGCGGACGATATTGTCTCGTGCTACCGTCAGATACCTACACGCAACGCAGCTATACCCTCTCGACACCGGGAGCCATCTAATAACTGCACTGCCATCTTTTGGAAGCTCTGAGTCAACTGGATCTACTACATCTCTGCCAGTGCAATGATTAATAATATCTCGTAGTATACTGCCAGTTAATTGATGTATCTGTCGAAAGTGCTTTGCGAATGTGTCTGGCCGGAGTGCTGTCTTGCATTTTTCGCAAATGAGCATACGGTGCTCATCATCAACCTTTATATACTCATCCATTGCTATTAAGTAGTGCCTAGATGATTACAGTAATAAAACAGAACAGAGTAGTAAATGCTATTGTGATCCTAAATTCTATACTGCAGAACCCCTTTTGCCAGATCGCTGTAAACCTTAAATATGATGCTAACCCCAAATAACCCCAAATAACCCTAAGTGGAAATTTTGACCAATCAGCAACTCGGCCCAGTAGTAAGCGATATTGTAGTAATGTATGGCCTGTAAAATCGCATTTGTATGGACGATTCTGACAGAATCGTCTGCGAATAATTCTTAGGGTTCTCGGAAGTATCAGGCTCGTCTCTATCCTCTATCCTCAGGAATCTATGCCATTCTGCGGATGTCTTTTCATAGACTCGTAAAAGCGCTGGTTGTAATTGATCCGGGAAAGCACCATCGAGTCCATACGTGGAATACCGCTGCATCGGCCTGTGACCGCTCTGCCACGCAAAAGCAGCATCTTCCCCAGCTGCGCTCGTAGTATCGTCGAATCTGTTAAAATTAGATGCGGCCCCTCGAACATGCTTTTCTGTAATGGCGATGGAAAGCTGCCGATATAGCTGAACTCCGATATCGCAGGGAATGCCAGGTACTGTCCTGCTCAACCGCTTGAGCTCCTCGCTAAAAGTCTTGGTCGACCAAAAACTCCCTTTCGAGAATCGTGAGATAGGGGCAAATAACAAAGTGTTTGTGGATTCGTGATGGAAACATTTGCGCAGGATGGTGTAGGCGACAGGCCGAATATACACAAGATAGCGGTACACTAGGCGGGCGACTGGCGGAGAGAAGAATCGTGCTACTTGGAATTCATGATTTGTTGTGAGGCGTGCTTTTTGGTGCCGAGTAATTGAAAACAAACTCATCCCATATATCCCTATACCCCGTAGCCGTGATGCTGTGTTACAGTACTCTAAAGTCAGCAACTCCGAGATTCTGGCTGCCTGTCCACTATCTAAATAGCAAAGAACCATGAGAGTCTTCAAAGACACATCATGTCCATCGAGATATGATTGTGCTGCTTCCGTATCCCAGAGACTTTGACCTTGACCTCGCGACTTAAGCATACCATCAATCGAAGAGGTACATGCTCTCATGAAGAGATCTAGATATGCATCATTCAGCCCATTGGCTGGATCGGTCACAAAAGAATAGCCAGATTTTGCTGTTGACAACCGGTCTCGAAGGCTGCTCAGATCCGGGTCAGCCGGCTCCCAGTCAAACATCAATCGCTGGTATTGCATGGTAACCTGTCTCAGAGCTTCGCGAGCAAGGCCACGAAAACTCGCCATAGACAAGTGCGAGCATCCATCCCAAGATAGAATCTGGTCGTCTTCACTCCAGTGAAAGTGATAAACTGGTCCTTCGCTTCGACTTAAGGCGCGGCCATACGACAGAAGGCTGAGAAATTCGCCAAGAGGTGACATGGTGCCATCACACATCTTTTCTGTACGGATGGGCATCAATCTCCTGAGATGCCCATTGGAGGGCCTAGCTGAGATTCCCGCATACGCGTGGGGAAAACGCGGTAAAGTCATTTCAAGGATGATCAAGCGTGTGCAGTAGATCAGTCTCGACAGCACTGGCGTGAACTGGTGGGGGCGGAGGTATTCGTCACCTGTCGGCCTTGACAGGCCTCGTACTGCACTGAAATATACGAGTAAAGAAGAACTTGCTGTTCCGTCTTCGAAGTCCTCAATAGCCATACTGTAACAGAGTTCGAGTACGACATCGCCACAAGGATCTACCCCGGTGCCTGGATGTCCAGGAAGTGCAGGGGACTGGTTTTCTGTTGCTGACTCCTCATCAGAATAACTAGGTTCATGCTCGGGCCGGGGGTTGGTCTTCTCTTCGTCATCCCTGGTTTCGTCGGCGTCTTCGTAATCACTCTCATCCCCATCTTCGCTGTCTTCTTCTTCCTCCCTTACTTCTTCTTCGTCTTCATCATACTCTTCCATACGGAACAGACCTATAGGTGGTCGATTTTCCCATGCTGGATCTGACCAAAGTTGCTCCAGCATTTCGCGCTGGGGCCCAGATAAGCCTCGCCCTATTACAGAAGGGACCACAGATTTTGGTAATTGTAGAACTCGAAGCCAGAAACAGAGACAGCGCTTGAACTCTTTTCGATATTGTGATTCAGAGGCCGATCGCATGACGAGCTCGAAGGGCGCCTTGTAGGGGCGGTCGGAAAATCTGCCTCGTAGCCACCTTCGCACGCTGACATCGGTATGCATCACCGTATCTGCACACCGGTCGAAGAGACGATCCAGCGCTTGCACAATTAAGGCAAGCTTACACTCGTCTTTTACTGGACTGCAAATTTGTTCCCCATCGTGAACGCCTATCCAAAAGGGCTGACCGGTTGTCAAGGGCACCTCCGAAAGGGTTACAAGTATGTCGCGTCGTGCTTGACTAAACGTTTCATCCCAACGAGTGCGTCGCATCCAATTAGTAAGTAGCTCTTTCTTTCCTAGAGTCCCATGGAAATTAAGTGAGCATTGTTGCTTATCTAAACGGCCGCGCTCCTCCGAGACCAATTTCTGGGCAAATTCTTTAATAACGTCCGGAACGGCTTGCAAGGGTCGATCGGGACCCTTTTGCAGTGATTGTTGGTCGTCTGTGATCACGACGATCCAGGATCTCTGAATGTCGTTGGCCTTCCAGCTCTGGAAAGTGAGATTATCCCGGATATGATCCCGTAGCCATCGCTTTCCCCTCACATCTATGCCATTGATCTCCCGGGTATGTACTTTCTTCAGATGGCGTGACAGTATGTCATAACTTGTGGACCGCAAATTGCAGTGCTTGCACTCCGCTCCAGTCTGAAGGGCTAGGAATGGATGCTGTGCAGATCTATCTGGTCGCTTCGGCAGCTCATCTAGGTTAGGAAGGTGTAAGGAATTAACGAGGGCATTGAGCTTCTGCCGACGATTTTTAGATATTCCATGTTTCTCTTTGAGGTGGCGTCCGACGCGATCGTCATCCGTCTTCAAGGCGAAACCACAGGGTATACAAATGATAGCTTGATATGGAATGTCGTAGTGAAGCTCTAGTCTCTTGAGCGCCTGAACTTGACTTGGCGTGATGTTTTGCTGACGAAGGCCGTTATTTGAAGGTGCTTGAGTAGACATATTGAGAAGGTGAGATATTCAGAGAAGAGACTGCTACAAATCCAATCGCTAAACCATCAGCTACAAGTACAAGACGCGATGGTCGAGGAGAGATCAGACTTGGAGTCAAGTCAACTAATCATTTTGGTTACCTATGATTGGCTCTTGCCTACACGCAAAAATACTACGTCACCCCTTGCACTTTAGAGCGGTGGTGCAAGGGGTACAATCAGCCGAAGGCTGAGAGTCCGCGGGCCAAGCAGTTATCTACAACCATTACATTATTTACGCACTGGATCAATTTTGTAACATTTCTTCT
>PVPY01000767.1:0-57537 GCA_002982035.1 Fusarium algeriense
TAGGTAATTTTAGGATAAACTTAGCAGGTTCCTTGACTCCTTTATTTTTGCCCTCTCAACTTAGAGTCTTAAATTTTCTGATATTCCAAGGAGACTCATCTCGCTGCCTACCTTTCATCAGGGATGGCCGTTAAGTGGTTTATCGAAGTTTAGGGTAGGTGCTCGACAAATTTACATGATAAAAACGGATCAGTAGTTTGGATCAGATCTATGTTAAACCTTTTATAAACCTAGTGGTAGCAGTGCCTGAAGTTAAAGTCAATCTTCGTCCTCCGTCATTAACTAAATTACTCAGCTAAGCTACTGGATATATAAGAGAAGTTTTCCATTGTTGCTATTCGTCTTAGATTTGCCTGGGAGACTAAGGCGGTCAGGATGCCTTATTACCATGATAGATCACCTGCGGAACATCGAAAATATTCCTGTTCTTAGTATCGACGACTACGTCGTTCTTGTTTGCCGTATTGACCCAGCGCCGGCGGAAACTTGTTGGCATCAGAACTGATGTTTTTAGTTTTATATAAACAATTCGATACTATTGCGTGGGGATAAAGATCATAGAAATCCTCTTTAAGCCTAACCTGTAAGTACAATCACGACTCTCAAGCCTCAATAGAGTGACCAGCCTTGTCGATTAAAGATGATTGATATTCGGTAGTGTTAGCATAAGAAATTGCATTGCTATTAGCCAGATGTGACTGCCATACTCGAAAGGCTACTAAAGCTGTTTCTTGAATGGCTTCCTATAAGCCCGAAATATCATTGGCGAATAGAAAAATCCCAATAGCTCAAGAGGTAAAAAACCAAGGACTCGGGTCGAAGAACAACTGGTACATGATGAGTTTGATTCATCATAAATCCGAGTGCGAAGGATAAAGTCTGATTGGTAAGGTCGTATTTAACAAGGACCCTGCATATCCGCTTTTCCTCAGGGTAGGATGGTTTAGAAGAACGGGTCTAAATCGAGTTTATACGTTGAACTGTTCTCCCCGAAACTCACCTTTCCAGGCGTGTTCGAGAGACTTGATGTCTTGATTGCCGCCAGTTCCAGAGATAATCCAGTTGTCAGGACTATGAAGAATCGACGTGATGAAATATCGGCTTAACTTGAACGATTTACAAGGATCTTGAATTTGACGAGACCCTCTGACGGATCTGTTAGATTCAGGACACGTCCAGGGATTCGGCTAATCGGGTGCTAAATTGGTCGTTTTCCATAATATGGGTCAATGCCGTGAATTTTACTCTTGCCAAGACGTCAAGTGCCGTTACCATAGGCGAAGTGGTTCAAAATGAGGGAAAGGGGCTCGTCTACTGCCGGTATTCCGTGGATACAGATACAAAGCAGCAGTCCCTGATCAGGAACTGCTTACTGTATGATGGACAACTGGTTCAGTGTTCGAGTTTTATGCACAGATTAGAGACCCATCCAATACGAGGTGAGACTTCCCGTTGCCCCTGGATTTGTGGGTTTGGGTTTTTGGGTATTTCAACTTCAAGTGGGATCCGAAGTAAATATTTGAACATGAGAGCTGAAAGATCAAAGCCAACAAAATTTGCCAGAGACAGAATGGATTACCCGAGCACTGGACGTTGTATCTGACTCTTTGGGCAAAATACCATTTAGTCTACCATGTGGCCAACTTCTGACTGACATAGAAAGACTGACAAGTGTGGAGGTGATCAGTAGCCGGATCGCTGTGCACTGAAGATCATCGATGCAATGGGTAGTCACTGTTTCGTTTTCCTCGCATCGCATTTGACGAGAAGCAGGTATACATTATCTTAGCTATGGTATAATTCCTTGCCTCCTACAACTAATTGAGTTCATTGTGTCAATTTGTTACAGTTGAGCTGAAAGCTACTCCCCGAACCTTAATGCTCGGCGGTCTGGCAGCGTTAGTCCTAATCTCGACAAGACACTTCCAACCGATCTTCTTGAAATATATGCTTGTCGTTACTTCAAATTTGCCGCAAAAGCTCTTCTATGAAACATCAGCGGAAGGCAGAGAGCAGTTGTTTGGCCTCTTTATACTCGACATAAGCCTCGAACTATGCCTGCACCACACCGTCACAGACCTCTAACACATGGGGTTGACACCAATCATTTCCTTTTCGGAGGCCCAGAAGCTGTGTCGCGTGCAGATATGCAGTGCGCCACGGGGTGTTCCATGGATGTTAATGCCAAGAGACTGAACGCCTTCATGTCCACTCCACACCTTGCTGCTGGGTTAGCAGTGTAAGAAGAAGGACAACATGCAACTTCGGAGTGCCAAGCTAAATAGGATGAGAGCTCAGGAAATAGGTATTAATCACTAGAGAACTACAGAGAACCAGCGCTTGAGGAATTATGAACAAATATTTGAAGCTCGAGGTGGAATTCCCCGTCTGATGCAATCGACAGCAATAGGTCTCACTCTCGGACTGTTCCAGTGACCACCCAGAATCTCCCCAAGTGACTTCTGTAGCTCTAAGACACGGCGCTACGGTTCCCTACCATGACGGCCCCGACTTTAACTATTGCCCTATGAGGATTAGCCCCTCCGCCCTTTCTAATGCACTACTGTACGAATGGAGTCCTTGCGACCACCTAAGCCAGCAAACCTGGACCAACCCAACCCATTACCATTACCTTAGCCATCCTACCTAGGTATCCTTTGCCATCACTAACTTATGAAAGCCCCATCCTATCCCCTGCTTTAGTCCTTCTTTTGTCTCCATCATGACCGCTCTTCCTCCTCAACCTGATCCCATCTCCTTGCCATCTCCCTCCTTACCGTCGCACCCTTCGTCTTCGAAACACTTAGCAGCTCCAGATCGTTCCGTATCCCCCGAATCTCTCCTCATCGACGACTCTCTGCCAGCCAAAGACTCAAGTCGCCTGAAACCAGTAGCAGGATCATCAGGCACCGCAAGAGTGGCTACATCACCGAATTCTGGTGTAGGTGGAGGAAAGCAAACGATAACTGGCCCGTCTCGTGAATCTGGTGCCCGATCTTTCAACGGCGACGAGGAGAGCGAGAGTGACTGGGATATTGAAATGGAACCCATTGCAGGACATCGTCGACGGCGAAGCAGCCACAACATGGCTGGCCGGCCAGCTGGGTCACCTAGCCGAGTCCGTGTCACAAGCCGTGGTCCCGCGCCCACTGGCTCAACAGAAGAACCCAAGATATCCGAAGAAGATTTAGACGCGAACGGCTTTGCGATCCGGAAGGATGAATCGGGTGACGACAGTTTGAGCGATGAAGACCTACAAGACGACGAGGAAACGGGCCTGACCCGTAAAGACAAGCAGAGGCGGCAAAAGAAGCGCAACAGAAATACTCAGCTAGATCAGCGTATCGTCAGGGACAATAAGGCGATTTCAAAAGAGGAGCGCAAAGAGGCAGACAAGACCGTTTTCAAAACCTTGATGGTAAACGTTGTCTTGATCCTTTTGTGGTATCTCTTTTCGTTATCAATATCGATTGTACGAGACGGCTCCTGCCTCATGCTCCCAGATAACTCAATTGCTGACATATCCACAGTACAACAAATGGATGTTTGATCATGACCGTCTAAACTTTGCATTTCCTTTGTTTACGACATCCATGCACATGGTGGTACAGTTTGTCCTCTCAGGTTTAGTTCTGTACTTTGTGCCCTCCCTGAGACCGGGATACGGTGTTCATCAGTCAGATCTGGGCAGATCAAGACATGATGACGAGCCCAAGTCTTACGGCATGAACAAGATGTTTTACCTCACTCGAATCGGACCCTGTGGCGCAGCTACAGGTCTTGATATTGGACTCGGCAACACCTCTCTCAAGTTCATTAGCCTTACATTTTACAGTATGTGGCCTTGGCATGTGAGCTATCGATGTAACTAACCGCAATAGCTATGTGTAAATCTTCCTCACTCGCTTTCGTCCTCATGTTCGCTTTTCTTTTCCGCCTCGAAACTCCGACATGGCGTCTTGTCGCGATCATTGCTACCATGACGCTCGGTGTCGTGCTCATGGTATTTGGTGAAGTAGAATTCAAGGTGGGGGGCTTCGCTCTCGTCATTTCTGCTGCCTTTTTTTCTGGCTTTCGCTGGGGATTAACCCAGATCCTGCTCCTCCGCAACCCAGCAACTTCGAATCCATTTTCCAGCATTTTCTTCCTTACTCCAGTCATGTTCCTTGTGCTTATTTGCCTTGCCGTGCCTGTGGAGGGAATTGGTGCTCTTGTTGAAGGTTACAAAGTTCTGGGCGATGAATGGGGCTATTTCATGGCACCCCTTTTCTTACTTTTTCCTGGTTGCATTGCCTTCTGCATGACAGCCTCCGAGTTCGCTCTGCTGCAACGCACTTCCGTCGTCACACTCTCCATTGCTGGCATTTTCAAGGAGGTTGTCACTATTAGTGCGGCTGCTCTTGTCTTTGGTGACCGCCTCACCCCCATCAACTTTGTTGGTCTGCTCACGACCATGGCCGCTATCGCCGCTTATAACTACATCAAAATCACAAAGATGAGGCAGGAGGCGCAAGAAAGTGTCCATGTTCGACATGCTCACGATGATGATGCTCCTGACTCCCCTACGAGTCAGACCAGCGGAATTATCGATCGCGATGGCGATACTGACGCCGAAAACACTGGTTTGCTCCGCGATAGCATTGATGGCCTGGATCTTGATGTACAACCCCATGCACCAGCTAATGAGCGTCGCTAAGGGTTCATATTGTTATAGCGCCACATTTTCCTTTTTTATATCTGAGCCTGTATATAACGATTCTATGGGCCGGTTTCTTTGTCATACTAAGTGAGAGTCGATACGATGACTCGCTGCCTTTTGTCTTATATGTATCATATCAACAGCCACTGGAGGCTTCGCAGGGGATAGAAGTTGGGACTTCGTCCATGTACGATGATAGAACAGCAAGAATATCGAAATGCCCAGATACCACACACAACTACTTACTACAAAATTCTTGCCGGATCATTTGCAACAAACTTTTCACAAAACGGCATCTTACTGTATAACCGATACCTTCAAGACGCAAGTGAAGACTGAGCCCAAGTTATCACTTTTCGAAAAACATCAACGTGTACCGTGATGATCAATTTATGTCATTCCAATGTAAACGACCCCTGGCGCCACATGACAGACCATGTCATCATGGAATAGTTATTTACAAGCAATAATGGGAATTAATACACTTGAACCGGGTATGCATGTCCCTTCTGCAAACACCAAACACCAAAAATAAAACCCTTATTCAGTCGAACAACTCGACAAGCACTTAACCAAGCAGACGAAGACCGTTTTTGGTCTTCTGTCCAGGCTTCACCACTCCACTGCCACCCATGGGCCCTAAGCTGGGTTCATAGCCAGCCCCTCCATTTCCACCTCCATGACCACCCTTCTTATTCTTGTTCTTCTTTCCGTATCTGTCCTTCTCCTTGACGTTGGCCACTTTTATTTCGGTGTTGGCCTTGCGAACCGTTACCGGGTGACTCTGAATATATTTGTTGTTCATCTCCTTGGCGGCTTGGAAAAAGTCGTCAGCATCGCTGAAACTGACAAAACCGTAGCCCTTGGACTTGGATGTACGCTTGTCACGAATGACACGGGCCTTTTGGACGGACGGCCAGCGTGAGAATGCCTTGAGAAGGGCGTCGTCCGTGGTCTCGCCTGCAAGATTACCGACAAAGAGTCGTAGGTGGGAGGGATCCCATTCGAGGAGACTGTCGTCTGTCCACTTCTTACCACCGCCTTCTCGGATGACTGTCTTCTTGCGCTCCTGGTTCGCAGCGGTAGCCGCCACAGCCGCAGAAGACTGGCCATCTGTTCGGGGCCCGGCAAACCCAGCGGCCTTATCCTTACTGTCTGTCGGGGTGCTCGAGTAGGCACTCTGCCATTGCGCTATCTGGGCAGCCATCTCGGGATTATAGTCGCTCCCCGCAGCGCCTGGCGTGGGGAATGGATTCGCAATCTGTGGGGCTGCGCCATAGCTTTGTGGTTCGTAGCTCTGAGTTGCGTAGCTTTGTACGCCGTAACCCTGGGGAGCGTAGCTCTGTGGCTGTTGAGGATACGAATAGGCGGGACCCGAGCTCACCGCGCTGTGAGTAGTGGTCGGGTAAGAAGAGTATGACGGGCCATACTGAGTTGTAGATGGGGCACTAGGAGCTGAGTAACTCGAAGGGCCGGAGTACGTCGGGGGAGCGTTCGAGTACGCTGGTTTCGAGGCAGACTGGGCCGCCGAAGAAAACGCGGGCTTGAAGCCTGACTTGGAAGCGGGCGGTCTCGGTGGGAGAGAGCTGTTGCTGATGCCTGGAGGAGGAGGGTACGCCATGATGAATACAAGCGGATACACGAGGAAGCGGTGTAGTGTTTGCGTTAAAACGTACCTTGAGCCAAATTCTGCTCAAGTTCCTCTTTCAAGAGATTCCCAGCGTTCGCAGCTTTTACTGAACTAGTTCGACCGTACGTTGCGACGATACGACGCGATTGCGAGCGAGATGGTTGACTGTTGATGTCTGGAAGAAAATGGATCTTGCGATAGCCTTCTTTGATTCGCCCCAGCCCCTATCTAAATTAAGTGGGACTGATCTACGGCACGTGATCGTATGAGTATTCTGTATGGCTTGTGAATCATCATGAGAGCATAGGTTGGTAAAATGAAAATTAATTATGATAATGCAAGTCTGATTCGGAATATTTCTTGTCTTAAGGAAGCCAAGTTCATGCAAACCGTGTTGCAGTCATTCATTGTCTTAACTATTACGACGCAAGAAAAAAACGCAAAATCCTCGCTTCTCTTATGTGCATCTTCAAGGCTTGTGAATTTCTATGAATATCATCGCAAACTTAGGAGTTATATCATACGACTCAGTGCTTGGAAGTATTAGATTGTGATTATTGAAGAGATCGAACCTCATTTGTCTTAGGCCATGAAACTTGTGTGGGGTCTGGGACTAAACAGCTTTTCAACCCCCACGAACTGGAGTGGGCAGTATGCAATCTGTTTTTTCAATGTTGGTAGGGCCTCTTTCGGATTATGAAGTCCTATGAGGTATAGATTTCTCGCCTCGGAACAAGCCGAGATTCTTGATGTCTCAAAAGTTTGCTGGAAAGAGAGATACCGATCACTTCGAATTAAAAATACGGCTTCATGGTAAGAACTGGCAGATTCGAGAACTCTTATCGCAATATTATACCCGTACTGTTCATGAAAACATTGGTTCTTGGGGGTTATTGTGATCTTGAACATTGAATCAATTCATCCATAGATATGTATGATGGCTCTTTTCATCTTGGGTGGGGGTCGATGTTGTTTATAACGCATGCAGAACTAGCAAGTTCTGGAACTCGATAAAAATGCGTATCCGCACCTATTAGTTGAGACGTTGGATGAATGTTCGGATAGTTAAATCTCCATGGGCATGGGGATGGTTGATTTGATCCGTTCTCAAGACGACTTCGGCGGCAGAATTTGGCGGCTAATATGAACCGAAGCAGATGGAACTTGAGATATTACATTTTATCCCGACGTCAAATGTTACTTGCGTCTCCGACGGGGGCTTTTGAGTCTCTGAGCCAAGTCAATTAGAATTCGGTGTTACCAAGCGTGGCTTGAAGATGTTGTCTCGCTGTCGCTTTAAAGTATCGGGCTGAGGCATCCTGAAGCGCGTTTCGCTTGGCCAGCAAGAGGCTTAAATCTTTGTCTCATGAGCTCCTTGGCTGTTTCGTCATGAGCGACTTCGGACGCTGGTGAGGCCATCAGTTGATCCGGCGCTCATACCACACTGTGGCACTGCTGACGGGTTAAAATCCGGTGGAGCATTTCGATCAGGCTGGACTCGTGAACTGGGCTGAGAGTGTACCTGGGTTGGTTGAGAGTACACCTGGACTGAGCTCAGCGTTTGCGGCCTTTTTCTTTTGGATTCTCCGTATCCGCCTTCGGGGCATTCGGTACGGATTTTGCGAAGGCTAAGGCACGTTGGGGTTCGGGCTACTGTCCGATGAACAAGTCAATTGGCACGGTAGTGATTACACGGGCCCGGAAGACGTGGGTCCCAACACTCGGACAGCATTGCAGGATCGCAAAGAAAGGCTGGGCTTGGAGGTTATCCCAACAAGCATAAGCTTAGAGAAGGAACTGAGACGAGGAGATGTTGATGCCGGGCACGGGACAGGTTCGGGACTTGATTATGGGTGTTAGTGAGGCGAGACGGATGCCACGGAAAGCGATTCATCCAGACTAATATGCGGCGGGCTTTGTACGAGATTTGTGTTGCTTGTGTCACGGTTTCAAAAATCTTGGTAAGCTTTGGGGTTCATCTTGGGGGTAAGGCCGCAGCAGCACCGCAAAATCGTCATAACGTTGGAGCCGAGGGGCGTAGAGGGGGGACCTGGAGGGGTAACGCTGCGAGGCGCTACAGTCCGCTAAATAAATGTGAGGGAAAATCCCATCTCTGGAACTTGGTGTCCGTAAATGATGGACCCCTAAAGATGGCCATTGGCCAGCCAGTAGGTACAAGTCCATGCTGTTGACCAGGGAGGAGTGGAGGGGCATCACCTCAGTCATGATGATGACTGCTGGGGAATTGAAGCAAAGTTTGTTTGTATTGGTAGCTGTAGTGTTTGTAGGATATAGGTAGCGGCTGAGTAGGTTGTCTTTGTAACGATGATTAAGGCAGGATGAATGAGAGGCTACCTAAATACCGCAATTACTCATAATCACCGAACTGTAGTACCAGTGTGATGTAAATGGAGGAAAAACACCTATCATCTCAGCATCAATCTCGGCCGCACCACAGTGACGATGACGATGAATAGTTGAGAAGAGCCCCGCCAATCAAGGCGGAAGCTCCACCATACTTGGCGTTATGCCCGACCAGGTCAATTGTATTGGATTGAGCCTTTTGAAGCGCATTGCGTCGCGTTTGCTTAGTTGAGCAAAAGGTAAAGCGGTAGAAAGAAAAAAGGTGGGCATCCTTCCAGCTCAGACAGGAGGTGACTGGGAGGTGAGTGCGGACAAGGTACCGAGCGCCCAACTTTGGCACGGGTGTGACAACATTCATCGCCAGGTATATTTCTTCTACAACTTTGCAACTCCTCCCACCTTCTTCCCTTCTTTTTCTTTCTCTTCTTCATACATTTTCACCGACCTCACTTTATACCTACTACTTCCCGATCGCATATCATAGCCCATCATGTCTGGCCCTGTGTAAGTTTTAAGCTTCCCTCATCGCATACCTCATACCTCATCTCTTGACATTTTACCCCACCACCCCGCCGCGATTTCATGGTGATGCTCTCATGCTCTCATTCCCGCGCACTCCGAGCACTGGATCGAGAAATGAAGCAATCGCCATACTGAATTCGCGCCTGGGTGGATTTGACGAATTGCTCTTCCCATATCCCATCGTGATCATGGCTTATGCTCGTGAGGTAGAGCTCGTCTTGCTCACCTCAACCTGGGTGCCCCTCAACAACACAATTCCTTCACCTCCCTCTCAAGCTCTACTACGACTCAAGATACGACGAATGCTGACAACATGGAAAGTGCGGATCTGGGCCTCATTGGCCTCGCTGTCATGTAAGTTTAAATCCTAAACCAGTCATAGGGTGGTGCCAGTGGCAGCTCATACTCACACGCTTCGTAGGGGACAGAACCTCATTCTGAACATGGCTGATAACGGTTTCACCATCTGCGCCTTCAACCGAACCGTCTCCAAGGTCGACCGATTCCTGGAAAACGAGGCTAAAGGCAAGTCCATTGTCGGCGCCAAGAGTGTTGAGGAGTTCGTCAGCAAGCTCAAGTCTCCTCGCCGTGTCATGCTCCTGGTCCAGGCTGGTGACCCTGTCGACGAGTGGATTGAGAAGCTTCTACCCCTCCTTGATGCCGGCGATATTATCATTGATGGTGGTAACTCTCACTTCCCCGACTCCAACCGCCGCACCAAGTATCTTGCTGGCAAGAACATCCGCTTCGTCGGCTCTGGTGTCTCTGGTGGTGAGGAGGGTGCCCGATATGGCCCGTCTCTCATGCCCGGTGGTAATGAGGAGGCCTGGCCTCACATCAAGGACATCTTCCAGAGCATCGCCGCCAAGAGCGACGGCGAGGCTTGCTGTGAGTGGGTTGGCGACGAGGGTGCTGGTCACTACGTCAAGATGGTCCACAATGGTATTGAGTATGGTGATATGCAGCTCATCTGCGAGGTAAGAACAGCTCTAGATAACTATCCCACAACGTCATCTAACCCGATGATTTTCAGGCTTACGACATCATGAAGCGAGGTCTCGGTCTCTCCAGCAAGGAGATCGGCGATGTCTTCGCCAAGTGGAACAAGGGTGTTCTGGACTCTTTCCTGATTGAGATCACACGCGATATTATGTACTTCAACGACGACGACGGTACTGCCCTCGTTGAGAAGATCCTCGACAAGGCTGGTCAGAAGGGTACCGGCAAGTGGACCGCTGTCAACGCCCTTGACCTCGGCCAGCCCGTAACCTTGATCGCTGAGGCTGTCCTTGCCCGATGCTTGTCCGCCATCAAGGAGGAGCGTGGCACCGCCTCCACCAAGCTCGAGTTCGTCAGCCGAACTACCAAGTTCGAGGGTGATAAGGAGCAGTTCCTCGAGGACCTCGAACAGGCTCTGTACGCTTCCAAGATTATCTCTTACGCCCAGGGCTTCATGCTCATGCAGGAGGCTGCTCGAGTGTTCAACTGGAAGCTCAACAAGCCTTCTATTGCCCTCATGTGGCGAGGTGGTTGCATTATCCGATCCGTCTTTCTCAAGGACATCACCCACGCCTATCGCACCCAGCCTGACCTCCAGAACCTCCTGTTCGACGACTTCTTCAACAAGGCCATCCACAAGGCTCAGCCCGGCTGGCGAGACGTTGTCTCCAAGGCTGCTCTGCTGGGTATCCCCACTCCTGCCTTCTCTACCGCTCTGTCTTGGTTCGACGGTTACCGCACCAAGGACCTCCCTGCCAACCTTCTCCAGGCTCAGCGTGATTACTTCGGTGCCCACACCTTCCGTATCAAGCCCGAGCACGCCAGTGACAAGTACCCCAACAACCAGGACATTCACGTCAACTGGACAGGCCGTGGTGGTAACGTCTCTGCCTCTACCTACCAGGCTTAAGCAGCTTGTTGGGATGAAGAGAAGGAATTATGATTGGTTAAAGAATGAATACCATCGGGCCGCACGAAGCTCGATCGCTGCGTTTTATATATAAAAAAAATCTGTGCTTTGGTACACAGAACACTGTAACGCTGCAAGGATAATGATGAATGGGCTGGTATGGATTTAGAAAGCTCAAGTGATGAAATTCGGGTTCGTTTTATAGGACCGATGAGAAGTATGAAAATAAAACAAATAATATTTTCCCTACAAAACACTCAGAGCGTGATAAAAGAGACTTCCAGGTCATAAAGCGTTGTAGGACCCATGAATTTGTTGTTCCAATTGACATGAGGTGAAGTTGCCCCACTGGGAATGATTGAAATTGCGAATAAATGTGCATCATTCTTCAACAGCGTTATGACCAATACTTCTGAGTTTATGCTGATTCGGAAGCAATTCTCATGACACCTATTAGGCGATCTATCCTGAATTTGAATAAATTATTAACTTGGCAAGACTTGTATTACGTTCTTTCTCTACTAAGACGCGGATATAAAAAAAAGAAAACCCACTTTTACTTGCTTGCAACTATAGATCTGATTGGTCATCTGTATGTTCGCAGCCTCGTCGCGAGAAGTTTGGAGCCGCGGAAGGGCATTGACTTCTAACAACTCCATCGCATATCATCGTGATTGCGCCACGCCATTCCCTATCCTTTCTAAAGTCAACTACCCTCTCATTACTTTAGCGCGCTAAATGTTTAGCAACGCGCAAACTAAGAGATTATCAATCGCGTAATTAGAGATACCGACACGCCTCATATCGTCAATCGCGACGCTCGCCCAGTATGGCTCAACCGGATCCTAGCCAGGGCGTCCCACAGGACCTCGTATGTACTGCATACGCGCAACGATTAAAAATATCGAAAATCTTTCTGACTGGCCTTTAGATGCCCCATGTTCATCTGATCTCTTCATTTCGATACCCTGTGATGCCTCGACTCGACCTAAACGAGGTTGCTAAATGGCTTATGGCAGCACCACAGGTCGCGAGAGACCGGGCGCCCTTTTTCTGGACATATCTCGATAAGCCCGCAGATGGCACGATACTCTTGACCTGGCAGCCTCTTCAGCGTCTGGGAACGACCTTCGCAACCGATGGTTATGTCTGGGCGCCTCCAGAACAGGTCTACAAGCATGATCTGGGCAATGGACTGGTAAGATCGAAAAGAGGGATGAAACGAAGGAACAAAATGCTGAATTCCTCTAGATGCTCGAGATTTACTATCAGAAAGCTGGTTATTTCCCCGGCGAGCAGTACGCCCTCCATGCCCGTCGACGATGCCGACTAGTCCCTATCCCTGGTCATCCCAATCCTCCTCAACCAGACGTCGGCCTTTTCATCGTGCATTACGGACCTGCCGAACCGAATGACAGAGTTCCAGTCTCTATGATTCCCTTCGACGAAAGAGTCAACAGCATCATGCAGCAGCGTCACTTTTTGCAGCGCGCTGGCCAGATTCGTCGTAAGGAGTTTATGTTATCCGACAGAGTCAACTGGCCTACCTTGCCCGATCTCACCCGCCAACCAGTGCCTCCCCAGATGGCTCCTCGAGGCGTTCCTCAACAGATGGCATATCCCACCCAGCCTGCACCGGGTCCTCCTGCTAAGCGAGCGAGGCACGCTGCGAGCCAGGGTGGCCAGCCCCCTCTACCAGGAATGCCTCAGCTAGACGCTGCCTTCGACGATGAAGAGGACGTTTCCCGAGGAGACATGTTTGATCACCTTACTCCAAGAGAGATATCTATGAGCCGATACCAGCAGAACCACGAGTGGATGGAGGAGATCCTTTCGTCTCCTTATAGGATCAGCCAAATCACCCCTGCCGACCTCAACCTTGGTTTCAAGGGCGAATTGGCGTCTTTAACTGAAGGAATCTTTCCAGCGCAAGGAGTCGAAGCCTTCAGCTCCGTACCTGAGAAGCCTTATATCGGTCGCCTAGACCCTGAAAAGGCCGATGAATTCCGCAAGCGAGTCCACAACCACATTGAGTCAACGAAGGCAGAGATAGAGAAGATGCAAGCCGATCATGCCGCAGCTCTTGCAAAGTTCAAAGATAATTCTATTCTCAGCACTAAAGAGAAGGAGCTTCGAAACACTGTCGAGGGTACAGGTACGGAGATTTGGCGAATCGAAGGCAAGGTCGATCCCCACGACGAGGACGCTGCGCCTCGTCCGACAAGCACAAAAACCGTCGAGCAGATTGTCTCTGAGGTTGAAAATGCTACTGGGAAGAAGGTCGAGACCAAGCCGATGGTGTCTCGTGTGCAAGATGGAGGTTATCAGCCACCTGCACCAGAACCCGTTCAGGCTGATGCCTCGCAACTATCCCGTCAGCCGTCGCAGTCTGGCTCGCAGAACAGCGGCATTATGATTGGTGAATCTGATATCGATATGGGTGGCACTGCTGCTGGATTGCTCGATCAGATGCACACTGGCATCTCTAACACTTCTACGCCCCTGAACAATTTTGGAACCCCTCAACCACCATTGTCAGCGACTCAGTCTGGAGCTGGCACACCTTCCAATGCCAACGCAGGTAGCCTTAGCGGCGACGTGACAATGGGCGGAACTCAAGGACCAAAGGATCACACGACAGCGCCTGATCAAGGGACAGGCAGTGGAGACTGGGTAGTTGTGCCCAAGGATGGCACCATAAACGAACAAGCGAATCAGGGACCTGACTCAGGTGCCGCTTCTGTCAACGCAAACACACCGACTGCTGCAGGAATTGATGTTACCAAGTCAGTGGCTAAAACTGCCTCTGCTGGCGCCACTCCAGCAGCTGGAACACCCGGCGGCTCTGTCTCGTTCGATCAGAACGACTTCAGTTCCCTCGGCGACCTTGACACAGCAGGGGATGCCCTTAACTTCGACGGCCCTACGCTAGATGGCGCAGCAGGTGAGCTGGGCGAGGGTCTTGATCTTAGCATGGACATGGACGACTCAGCATTCGGAGACGCTTTCCACGGCGTTGAAGCCTCTGGAACTCCCCAGGGCCAAGACATGTAGAACGAGTCCCTATTTGATCAGTTGGAGGAAGACGAACTCCACTGAAAAGGGGGAAAGGGTGTTATTACTGAAAGACCGGGATAAGTTTTCAAGACGTCGGAGAATGGCGCGTCTTTGTTATCATAGGAGTTATTCCTTTTCTTCGGCAATGGGGGCTTATTGGACTTTTGCTTTTTGTTAAGATTTTTAGGTACTGTCTCATACCACTCAAGCTGGATGTAGGACATCAAGATACATGCCTACGCGATGAAGAACTAGCTTGTAGACTAGGGGCAAGTAAAATCCAGATTTGAATAATTAACATGGTCTGGCTTTCATGATCCTTGCCGATGACGAAGCTTCCAATGCTCAAGTTTCCGTATTGTATTTCAATCATTATTATATTACCTGCCCCTATCCTCGGAGTTCCCAGCGCCGTGGTGAGCCTTACCGTGATAAACCCATACTCATGGTAAATGGTAGGGATTCTAAATTTGGGATAACGCGCTGCCAAACCATTCAAGGAAGAGAACAAGTCACCAGATCGAAGGATGCTTTTGATACCACACTCCGATTGATTGAAAGTGTCCACCCCCATCGCCAGTATCTGCTCCTTGCGCTTAGCCTCTCATCTTGACTGTTGCTTGCGCTTTGTAATTGTCTAGCGCGACTAAGTAGAATATTCTACCATTACCTCCTATAAATCAATAAGCAAATGATAACTATTGTATATCAGAAGAAGATTCCCCTTGTCACTGATAGTAGTAACTTCTACAAACGTTGACTTAGAACCGTCACGGATCTCGTGTCTGCAGCACGGTATGGCAGAGGCCAAGTGCTCTTGATAGTACGGATACGTACTTGATGTGAGATTCGTTTGCATTGACGTTGGACTACTGACCGAAGTTGCGACCCATTGCTGCCTCGTTCGTCGTCTCCTTTCCTCTCAGCAAGCCCCTTTCACCCATAACTACAAGCTTATCTCAACAATCAAGTTTGATCTTCACGAAGGGTTTGCACTTTCAAATGCCGGGCATGGTTGCGGCGATCGAAAATCCGAGTTGTCCTAAGTGAAAGCCGGGGCGTAGGAAACGGACGAGATGTCGCGTTCTTTTGAGGGCGAACAGCTATGGACTGAAGCCACCACTAGACAGCACTACAGAATACGACTAACTATTATCGAAACTAAGAAGAAACGAAGTGTTTTTACAATGGGATCTTTCTTGGAATCTGATACAGCTCTTGAACTAGTAGATACAAGCATGGGTTAAGCTGTTCATTCTGAATTCTCTCAGATCGTTGAAGACACAAGTACTTTTCAAAATTTGGATCAAATGAGCGTCATCTCTCTTGGCTTTCATAACCGAAGCAGTTCAAGTAAATCAGTGTACTATCATATAACAAGGGCTTTTCTATGTTCTATACCGTGACAAGATCCCAATCATATTATCCCAAAAACAAAACCGACAAATGGAACATTGACCAAGACTCCAAACCCATCCAGCACGTATCCATACAATGTCTAGTACAAAGGAAAGATGATCAGCGCTGTTCATCAAATCAAGAAGGCATTCCAGCTCGTATGTTGTCGTAAACGCTCGTGGGATATTTCAGAAGATTGTTGACTGTCTCGAGAGTGCCCAATGTGCGCTTTACACCAGCAACGATGCTCTGGGACCCGACCTTATCCCCACTTGCCTCCCAAAAGAAGGCACCACCAAGGTTTCGTTGGTTGATATAACCGGCCTTAGCTTGGCCCGATTTGAGATCATCGTAAGTAACGAGTTCCCGCTTGCTACTGTCATAAGAGGAGCTGGCTATGAGGTCTGCGTTATATGTGGCTTTGGCACCAGAACGTGGCAAGTCTTTGTAAAGGTAAGTTCCCTCCGAGTTCCCGCCAACGCCTGAGTAGGATTTGCCAAGCCCGGCAGTTTTAAGAAATGAACGGCCGTAGAGAGGCATTCCCATGAGGATCTTGGCTGGGGGAACTCCTGCAGCGAGGTAGTCATTGATGGTCTTGTCAGTGCCGAGTTTTGTTGAAAGAGGGTTCTTCTTGGAAACAAAAACATTGGCTTGGTGACCAGTAGTGGTATCCCAAGAACCAGCATAGTCGTAAGCCATGAGATGCCAGGCATCAATCCACGGATTCATTCCCTTCAAATCCATAGTCTTATAGTTGGCTGGGCCCGCTGATGTAGCAACGGTAAGCATAAAGTGGTAGTTGATTTTGTTGTCCTTTGAGAACTGATCGAGGGCTTTTCTGAGACCCGAGAGAATCAAGACATAGTTGCGGGCTTCTTGGGCATTGGATGGATATTCCCAGTCGACATCAATTCCGTCGAAGCCCCAGTCAGTAATGAGCTTTATAGCGGAAGAGATGAACTTTCTGCGACGGGCCTGTGTGCTCACACCAGTGGCGAGATCTGGACTGTTATTCCAGCCGCCGATTGAAAGTAGCACCTGTCCATACGTCTTAGTATTTTCACATTAGACTGCTTGGTCGTGGTAATGGAATCACCTTTAGATTGCGGTTCTTTTTCTTGAGAATGTAAAGCTGCTTAACACATCCATAAACGTTCTTTCCACCCCCAACGTCACCCGCATAGAGTCTGTCAGTGTCGGCGTAAGAGTCTGATGAGTACCTAAAGGTTTGTTAGAAATTGTTATATGCTTGTTGGTATGATACACTTACACAGTTCCGTCTTTGGGGTTCACCTTAGCAAAGGAGTATAGAACATGTGTGATCTCCTTTACCGGAAGATTTTGGGGCTGGAAGTTTGCCCCGTAGGTGCCCCTGGTTCTTCATTATTAACACCTACTAGTTGGACAGAAGTGTGCCAGAACTCACCAGTTTGTGAAGTAGAGGATGTTTCGCTTTCCAACGCCCCGGGCCTCTAGGCGTGCAGGGGCGTTGTTAGCGTCATCCTCGTCATCAAAGTCACCGCCAAAGTAGTTCTTCGCGTTGCCATCATCCTGGGCGTCGACAGACTCAGTGTTCTGGTTTACCTGTTCAGATGCGTTGCCAGCGGGAGTATTCGAGCCGTTATCATCCTCCTCATCTTCAGGGGCACCCAGGTTCGGGAAGTCATTGGGGCTGTAGTCATCTTCATCCTCTTCATCGAAGAATTCGTTGTCTGCTGCTTCCTCGTCACGCTTGAGAAGCTCAGGCGCAGGGGCGACTTCTGTATCGCCACTAGCAGCTCGCTGGCCAACATCAGGGATAGCAGTTTCTTGAGTAGCGTCTTGGACACCGTTGTCTGTCGAACGAGTGTTGTACTTGGACTGTGCCCAAGGGTTTCTTGGCGGGATAAACTGGGGGACTGTATCTCGAGGTGTGGCCGCTTGGGTCTGTTGAGGCTTACGAGATCCTCGGAAAGGTGCCCTAGGTGGAATAAAAGTTGGCCGTTTGTCATTGTCGTCATCTTCGTCCTGGACCTTGGCTACGACTTTCTTGTTCACAGATGCAACCGAAACAGGCTTGTCAGTGCTGTCCTGATCCTTGGTCGACTTTTGCCAGGATGCTTTTGCCACAAAAGGCATCTTGGGCGGAATAAACTCAGGAACGACAGTCTCTTTGGGATTATTGGAGCCAGCAGCGGTAGTGGTGGTCTTGTGGATCTTGGTGTTAGGATCGAGCGCGTACGGCATCTTGGGTGGAATGAACTGAGGTGCGGCGGTTTGTTCTGCTTCGCGGCGAACAGACGTGGTCATCTTGGTCTTGGTGCCATGTGTATGTTCAAGGTGTCCATGGAGATGCTGATGTCTGGGCTCCACTGCAGGCACAGCCAGAGCATTCACCAGAATGGGTACGATGAGGATAAGTTGCTTGAGCATATCTGATATACAGATATGAATCTCGAGATGAAAGAAGCCGGCAGTGTAAATGTCTTTGACTTAAAGAAGCCTAGACGTTGGATAGTATGGGCAAGTCAAGTTTAAGTTGGCAAGTATAAGTGCTTCTTATAACAACGAGCTGTTTGTAAAGGAGTGAAACCTCGTGATGTGTGAGATAGTGCTCAGCCAGTCCAAAGGGTCAACTGTCTTGTGAGGGAGTTCAAGCTGAGATAAGATGCTGAAGCCGGGCTGGTTATGAGACAAGAGCTAGGGTGACGGAACCGGAAGATAGTCTATGAAGCACTATACTTTAAAGAATGAGATGAAGCAAAGGAACGAATGACGTGGGTTGAGTACCTAGTAATGGATAAGGAATGGCTTAAGGGTGAGATCAACTGGGAGAGAAGGGGAGCCAAGGACTGAGACCAGGGAATCGGGGCAAATTTATGACAATGGACATGATGAAGAGACGCCACTCGGTCAATGGAGGCATGAGAGAGGTAGGCAGCCTTGAAAGAGTATAGCATCACGACGAAAGCGTAGCTTGGCCGCGTGTCGGTCTAAAGAAGCCTCCAAACATGTTACGGAAAGCAACGCTGGCCTCCAGTAAAGGCGATGCCGTTCTCGACTGGGAATGACCTGATGCCGGATGATACATGAGAAGTAGATCCTTCGAGCTTATCGAGTGCCACAAACCCCTAAAACGTGGACGTGGTATGTCTTGGGACCTTGATGAGGAATGCGCTTAGTGTCTGGAACCAGTGGTTCACGGCGCCAAGGAGGATGGCCGGAGTTTAAGACATAGTGGTGGCTGTCAATCTTTATAAGTTGGCATCTTTGCATTGTAAATACGGGGCAATAGAGTCAATTTCAGTTGGGAGGGGGCTTGATTCGAGGCTGTGGACGCGAAGCCTCATGATGTGGTTATCAATGGGTCATGATGCTGATGAAAGGTTACATGGTAGAGTTTTAGCGAATGGCGTCGGGAACTGACAGTTGTTCCTGCGCAAGCCTCCTTCCGTTTGATCGATTTCTGTGCCTTGCTTTCTGTTCCTGGCCCGTCAATGGTTTCTCCCTTCCGAATTTAGTAAAAGTCATTATTTGCAAGTATATCACAAGGCGATTGTATTCTGGAGATCCCTTTATTACCAAAACAGTTTTAAATATTGTCCATATATTGAGCCAACTAAGGGAGAAATATCAATTAAACACTCCCTGAATCACTCCAAAACGACCCTTTTTGTATGGATATGCAAAGACAAGACGCCCTTCCCGATATGTCTTGGTCTCACTCACCCTTGCGCTCCCGCATCTGAAGGGCGCAAAGACCCCTCCAATGATTCACATCTACAACTCCTCAATATTGTCTTCACTTCTAACAAGAAAATCGCGACAAGATCAACGGTTCTAATATCAAGGGTCTAGATCATGATCCGGAAAATGAGCGTTAGTAAAGGCGTCGCCGAGACCCATTCTAGACTCATCAACGGATAAATCGGTTGAACGTGTGCTCTAGATCAACTTGCAAAACGTCCAAGCTTTGGGGATTTGAAATAAACAGTTTTTTGCTTCTTCTTCTTTATTGTTCCTGATTTATACCCTTCTTGGTAGAGGGATCAGGACTAAAACTCGTGATTGTACTATTGATGGCTGGCTCTTACACTAAACTAGAGCCATCACCATACCCTTGAATGGCGTTTCAATTCACAACTTACATTCCAGTTCTTGACAAACTCGACTCATGATCCCTCGGGAGCCCCGTTTGCATCGAAAACCCTGCAGTTTATCTTTGATTTGCGACATGCTTATATCCTCCGAATCCCCGGCTTCTTGCTAGGATGTCGCTTTGACCAACCTCTTGCCATCCATAGGTATGAAATCATCAACTATAGCATGGGATGACATAAAGTCCCATATTCTACCCTAGTTAATAAATCGCCACACAGACGAATGTGTGACAAAAGAGTGAAAGACTGACGACTGCTCAGAGCCACGGCGATTTATGATGTAAAGCTGGAACAAACCCAATTGTTACTGCAAACCGTAGTTTTCTGTGCCGACGATAGCCTTCACTTTTGCTCAATATCGATACTTCCAGACCAGCGGTTTAACTTTAGGAGCTTGTTCCTTCATGATGTTGTTCTTGTATTACCAATAATGGCCTTCAAAAGTGCCTAGAGAGCATGGGTTTACCCAAACAGCAAGTTGTGACTCGAAAACAATATAAACATGACAATCTATACTCTTTGAACAACGCATGAAACATGAATCATCAACCGCATTCTTCAACTCAGAACATCCTCAACAGTGACTATTCCATAACCGTTCAATGTTCAAAAGTGACTGGCTCCTTGACTACATCTAAACAGTGACATTCGTCCCTCTCTGATGAAGACTCCATTTCCTCGCCTCCAGAATCTGTCTCTGTCTCGTACTTGTGACCCTAGTCAAACCTCCATCATAGACTTCCTTTGCCCCAGAGTTGATAGTCTCAAGCTCAGCCAACTCATCCTCAGGCCGTGGCTTCTCGTCACGCCTCGCCGAGAGATAAAAGAAGTCCCAGAGGAAACTATGCTTCAGCTCGCGCGGCTTGCCATCGGCGGTCCAATAACGCTCCTCGCTGAGCTCTTGTGAAAGGTGTTGCCTGAAATATCGATCCTGGGTAACCCACCAGGCTCGCCAGACAAACAGGATCAGAAGAGTGAGTGGGATGGCGGTGGCCCAGTAGTACCAGAAGTTCTCTCCGAAGCGATTGACCTTCATTTGTTCGCTCATAGGACCTGGTGAATCGTCGCCTTCTTCGTCTGGGCCGAGCCAATCGAACATTGACATACCGAAGAGGGTCCCAAGGAATTCGCCAGGTAAGAAGACGGCAGTTATCACAGCGAGCGCTTTCATGGAGGAACTGTCGCGAGAGGATGCTACGGCCATTCGGGCGTTCAGAATGTTGTCTTCCTGGGCCATCTTACTGTAGATCTATTGTTTTTAGTAGTTGTTCTGTCTTTTGCTTCCATGCACTTACCATGTCGATTTGAGCACGGCATCTAGCCTCTGACATACGTCTATCTGTTTCAAGACCCATACAGAGACGCAACAAACCATCAAGATACTGCCTGATCTCATGCCAATGGGGCCCAAGAGAGTCACCATCTGTGACTTCATCAGGCAACCGCAACTTAGGAAGATCTCTAGGCGGCAGAACAGGGCTCACTGGGGGAGGCCCTCCCAAAGGATCGACTACCATGGGGCTCAACATGTTAAGATCTTGACCAAAGTTGGAATAGTTTCCCATTCGCTCATTCAACTCGTCTCCGGCCAAGATCAACACTTTGATAGCTCTTTCCATCCAACGAATAGTATCAAGAAGTTTAATAGTGTCCTTGAGTACTTCGTGTGCTCTTTTCATGAGCTTGGTCATGGTACTTGGCCCCCAAGCAATCCTCTCCCCATCTTTACCATTGCTGAAAGTGCGACTGAGACGTCTCCCAGTCTCTGAGGCATCAAAACCGGCAATATTGCTGACGTCGTACTCCAAATGAGCCACATTCGAGTTGTTCTCGATAACGGCTTCTTCGCATCGCATGAATTGTACTTGGAGAAGTACGACGGGCATGATGAGGGGATGAGCCCAATGGTTTCTGCATGATTCCAGACGATGATCGTATTCATCGAGATCGTCGAGATTGTGCCGTCGCGGCTCCCATGACTGTCGAACAAGGATTGTCGCAGAGCGTTCTCGTACATTATATGTCATGGATAGAAAGTCACATGGTGTCTTTGGCATCTCAGAGAACGCGAGAATGATACCTATTTTTGTTAATTACGTTTAAGTTACGGCGCTGTGACCGACTCACTCAGCTGGGACTTGTCTTTGGACCAGAATCTGGATTCTGTCGTAGTGCGCGTTGAGTATTGCAGCGTAGCAGGATGAAGATTCATGGCAGCAAGGTCATCAACCGTCATGCTTAGAATGTCACGGCCACCATCGTAGATAGTTTTACGTTTGAAGCAGATCCTGCGGCAAATTAGCAAGACTCTCGACTATAAGTGGTTGCAAACTCACACTCTACGAATTCGGCCTTCCATCCCGGCTGATAGTGACTCGTCTTCGTCTGGCTTTCGAAAATTGCCCTATGGGCAATTAGTTGACAATTGGCTATTCATTGGCTCTATACTTACTTCGCGATCTAGCATATAACCACGCCGGAATGCCAAGTCAAAGAGACCAGTTCCCGAAGCATCATCGCGGGTAAAGTGATGGGTGATGTGATCGTCATCATCTACCCAAGGATCCCGCTGCGTGGACGATGATCCAGGTTCCTCAGACCGCTTGTAGACAACATACTCGTCATATTCAATGTTAGAAGGAGTATCCTTTGCGGTGATCAGAACTTGGCTAGAGCATGTTTTCTGATCGTAGTTGAACAGGTCTAGGCCGTGGTGTACCAGCCCCATTAGGGCGGTTTTGCGCCTCCCCCGGAGACCGACAGTGTAGTCTTGCGAGACTTGAGAAGAACGGCCACCCTGATGAATGGGGTGGAGAACTCTGGATTCATGGGAATCTGAAGTTGTTGGGCTTGAGTTGATAGTGTTGGTGGGGAGATGCAGAATGTAATCCGTAAGCGAGAAGAATATAGCCAGTCTTTAACCCCTATGCAATGCACGTAATATCATTGAACGTCCAGCGGCGGGTCAAGCTGTTTATGAATTGTCGAATTGTCCTAAAGGCTGGCTGCCAAGGCCTGGCTCTTCAGCCCCCAAACAAGGGTGCCTTGCTCGTTGAGAGCCCGACTCTCCATTGGGGGGATCGGGTAACGCATAATGGTGTCATGAGACCACTTCGAGGGCTGGGTTAGATTCCCTCAGCCTCGTTACATGTTTCCATTTAATTAGAAAACGGCTCAGAGGTCCGTTGACCGGCTTCGGATCGGCGAATGAGACGGCGGTTGAGTCTCCGGGGTGGACCCTCACGGAGCGGATCGGAGGTGGCTTAGATCCGGGGGCAAGAGATAAAGCTGGATTGGTTCCTGCTTTGAAAGCCTGATATTAGCGAGCTGCCATTCTGGGTTTATCTCGGGCATAGAGACTGAGGCGCAGTTTTCGATAGAGTGACATGCATCCAACATCACGGGACTCATCCTTCGCATTCATAGCCATTTAAGGCAAGAAATCTTTCAGCCTTGCTGCCCAACGTATCGTATCTCATCTTAATACGAACTCTGCCTGTTGGTGGTTTTCGTGATGACGGCCATATGAAGCAACTGTTGGATAAGTTGGTCGACAAACCATGATGTCAGAAAATTGACTAAGTGATGTACTGACTTGTAGATAAGAAAATCATGAAAGACAAGAGTAACAAGAACATAGACAACGGGATCGTTGAGAATGCCAACAGATCGGGTTCTGGTCACAAAGGGCTCGCTGTATGCATAACCATCTAGTCATGATTGGACCAGAGCTTGCCGAGTTTCAAATTACAAACTCCAGATAGCGTAAGGTTCAGTGAGCCAGCAAGGTGATAACTTAGCCGCTACTATGTCGAAGTCAATATGTCTCTGTTATGTAGCCATAAGGTTTAGGCAGAGTCGATGAGTCTTAGGTCTCTTTTGGGGAGAAGAATCATAAGATTAGTGAGTTTAGACAGGTCTTACATAGTAGGCTTTATATGAAAAGATGATCATGAATCAAGGGATCTTGGATCAGTCTTGAGCGTTATAGGGAAAGGCAATGGCAGAGTTCGAGGGGGGAGGGGGTTATATGAGTCTTAGGCTTCCTATGAATATTAATATATTAGATCCCAAGATTTGTTCATCTTACAACGATGAATAAGGATTGGTTTTAGTGGTTTTATCCAAGCCTCTCTGCTTGAGCTAAGAGGCCTGCGAACTGCTCCGACTTATCCCATCACTCTCAGACTCATCCGCATCTTCACTCTCCTCAGTAATGCTCCCAAGTCCCGTCTCACACCTCACAGCGCGTGTTTCGTTGGTGTGCTTTTTGTCAACCTCCCTCTCCTCGATCTTCTTCGCCTTGATCTTCTTCTCTTCTACCCTCTTCATCGTTTTCTTAATGTCCTCGATGCTCTTTTTCGCCTTGCCGAGTTTATCATCCAACTTGATACATTTGTTGCAGTCCTGTTGTACTCTTCGCGACGTAGGTACATGAGGCTTCTTTATGACACAGTCGTGATCTAACGTTCTTGCGCGGAAGTCTCTGGCAGTTTGGCATTGCTTTACGCAGATGCCCCAGCGCTCATGGGCACATTCGAAGACGACTCGGCCGTAGAGGCACATATCGATAATCTTTTAGTGATGAACTTGGTAGTAATGGGGCATTCCTAAGTTGGAAGAGAAATTTTGACAGAAACTGAGCATTATATCGTTCTTATATTAGTCTTTGAAGAGTGAAGTGTTCTTGTGTTCAGAAAGAATTTGTTTGTTATCCATGGTGACAAGTGACGTGCATGAACAAACAAAACCACAACAAAATAACAAATTACGTGGGACAGGCCAAGTGTACTTAAATTCCTTCCAATGCATTTAGGTGATTTCATCCAATGTAAATATCACACGAACTAAGAAACGTAAATAGATTAAAGTACTCAATTCGGCGAGCGTCCGTGGGCATCCAGGGTTGTTATCACAAGCCTTGCATTCAGTGTATGCACGCTTTGTTGAACGCTTTGATATTAAATAAAGTATGCACACTCTAAGGCTATTAATCCGAACAACAAAGAGATGCAATAATCTTTCAAGAATTGAAAAGCATATGATCAGCCTTGCGCATCCAACAAGCCACTATCCAATACCTCTCGAAAGTCCTTCGCCCAAGAGATTATCCCACTGCCCTTCTCTCCAACATGTGGAACATCAACCCCTACCCTTCTTAAAGTCTTTAACAAAGAAGAATCCTTGTTATCCGATATGACAACGCCTCCTGTAAGCAAACACTGCATATCTGTTGTCGAGTCCCCAAAGTACATGGCCTTTCCGTCTTTCTCATTGATAATATGTTTCAAAGCTTTCTCCTTCTCACGCACGTTCGTCATCCTGCCCTCGAAAAACTCTGGTCCTTCGATGGTTCCGTCCGAAGCCGGCTCATTGGCAATAACGTCGAGTGTATGCGGTGATAGAGCTCCTCGTAGAAAAGCCCGAGACCAATTCACCGATATGACACTCACACTCCAACCTCTCTCCTTTGCAAGACTTATAATATCTGCGAATCCGTCTCTGATCTTGATTCTGCCGGCTTTAACCGCATCAGCACCAGCTTGCGACAACGTCTCAGCGTCTAGCCCTGCGAAGATTCGTGACTCGGCAATGCGTCGTAGAGATGTCTCTTCAACATCTTTCATTCCTGATAAAAACTCCATCTCATGTTCCACACATGTTCGCGTGTCCTCCGGTGATGGATGGTTGTCTTGGTAGTGTCTGTAATCGGCAACATAGGATTGAACCACTTGGTCCCATGATGCCTGGAGGTCATGACCGTATTTTTTCCTCTGTATTTCGAGAGCTGAGCGAGCTAGCTCCCCAATAGAATCTTCTTGGGTGATTGTGCCGTCAAAGTCAAATACCAAATGCATCTTGGGGCAGGTATTGTAGCAAATGTGGTCTTGATTTGCAGTTACAAGCGGGGTCGTTGGGGTGATTAACAGGAGAAGAATATAACTGATCGTAAGCATCTGAGCAAAGTAGACAATATCAACCCTTGGGCAGCAGCTGATTTAATCTTATAGCGTTTGGAAAGCGCCTCTGACCAATTTAGAGTGTATTAGTTATTGCGGGGAAGTTCATTACGTAGTTGTACTCTACATAGTGAGTGGATCATGATATCCAAGTGAGGGTAGCTCAACCAAGGATTCTATAGTCTACCTAAGTTAAGGTAGTCAACTACATAGCTCAGGTCAGATAAAAAAAGGATAGCTCCAGTTGACAAGCGAATCACGACTCTCAAACAATACGCTGAATGATTGATTACGTCTGGTAATCTATGAGATTAGAAGGGTATCATGCTCTAAAAACCCTATCCTTTGCATCCTTATACACCACATTAAATAAAATCCTCCGTATGCTATCCCTGAAACTAAATTCCGATCCCTTTTAATCCTCTTCTCTAGAAACGTCTACCGATTCTGATACTAGGAGACTGGCAACACATCCTCCATCTCCTCGTCATCCTCGTCGTCGTCAATAGGTTCGGCGGCAGCCTCCTGAGCCTCTGCGCCACCTTTGTCGCGGTAAGCATCGCTCAAGCAGTAGTGGTTCGCGAACCGGCCACTCTTGTTGAGGACAGCAACCTTCTCGAGCACCTGTCGGAGGTATTGATCGGGCTGTTGGAGCTTTTGTCGCAAAGCCTTCATAGACCAATACTGATACTGCCGGAAACACTCGAAGATAAGATCCAGAAGCTGGTTCTCCGGAATACGGGCCGCCTTGAAGACTTCGCCCTTCTTTGGCTTGGTTGTACCAGCATTGTTTTTCTGGGAACGGGGTTAACATAACTGAGAGTGGAGATGTGTGCTGCAAAACTTACGTTGAAGCTGCCTGCCCAGTTGACTGCGCCGGCAGTTCCAGGGTTTACTACGGATGAAGCTGCGTTTCGACTAATGATTCGAACCTTGGACTTGTTCGCCTCTGCATCTAGGATCTTCTGTTGGAGGAGCCGCTCTTCTTCTCTGATGTCACGGGGCTCAACGCGAACATCGTAGTGAATCTTGCCAAATATCTTTGTCTTTTCTGCGATGCTGCGTTAGCCTAGCTCGTGGCACAATCATACATAAACAAGCTTACTCGGGACAGCTTTTCGGTAATATGGTTGATATCGGCTCCTGCGGTCGTAACTCGGTCGCTCTGCCCCGTTGCTGTTGGCTTGCTTCTGCCTCAACAAAGAAGCAGGGATGCCAGCATTTGCAGCCTCTTGTCGCGCCTTGTTCCGCGCCTTGAAACCGGGCAAATCTTCCTCGCTGAAAATGAAGTGGTTATTGACGTTAGGTTCGAGGACTTCCAGGTCGTATTCGCGAGGCAGCATCTGGTGCTCTGGGCAGTTTGCGGAGAGAAGCATACGAAGTTTGGTCTGTATATGGATGTTAGCATGATGCACATGATGTCTTGTCATGTATGCATACGTTTTCGCTGCCATCTGGCTTTTGCTCAGCCCATGTTCGCAGGGTGCCAATTTGAATCTCGTCATTGTCGCCGAGTCGCTCAGTCAGTTTGAACCAAGCTTCCCACATGTATCGAGGAACGCGCGCGAGGTATAGTTGCTCGAATGTTTCAATTTTTTTATCGTAGAATTCCAGGTCGCCTGCATCTTCATACAGATCTTCTTCGTCCGCTGGCGCAGGAGAACCAGACGCCTCAGGATCTGGCTTGATGTAGGGCTCTTGCTTGATGTAGGAATCGGCCATGACGCTGGTCGAGATTGTGCAGAACGAGGAATATTTGGAGATGCAAGGATTGAGGCCTTAGATACCGCTGAGAAATTTTTAGATATGTAAGTTTATCACAAGTTTAGGATATTTTCATATAGGTAGGAAGGAGGAATGGTATGCTCTTTGTTGACTTGCGCGCCCCAAGAGAATGGCCATGCATAGATAGACCCGTGAATGATGCCTTTGAGTGGAGACCCAGGCACGTTCCACATTATGGCCGTCGCAGGCCGTTCTTATGTTTTATACAGTGCTACAGTGCGAGTTAGACTGTCCTGTTTTTACTTTAGAATGGGCTCTGGTCGGTTCATCAGACCAAATCGGATTTATCCAGGGGCTATCTCCTCGACTCGCACAGTAAAGCCTGATACTATACCGTTTGTTCGAAACTCAACTTTCATGCATGAAGAAAATAATGTATAATGACGGGACGCACCCCAATTCATCATAAGTTTGATGTTCTTTGTGTCACTATCTCAAAGATCAGCCATCTCTCTGTCGTGATCCCCACGCTAATCCAATGGGGCAAAGTTGACTTTCCCCAGCTGCCAAAAGAAGCCTCACCTATCACATCCCTGACAACTACGTCGTGGCTCAGACCTTAAACAAAGGTCTGAGGCTTCCCTTGACTCTCGAGGATCTTTCAACATCTAAACTTTTTACAATATCATTCACCTACGATGTTGTCACTTCCTTTATAGCAATGCCTGACTGCCTGTTCAAGGGGCTCAACACTTAATCACTCTTCTTGTTTCGTATACAGCCCTGCCTTTATCCGTCTTACTCCTCAAGTATACCAACCACCACTCTGACGTCGCTACAATTATCACGACGAACACACATCTCACGATATACACACCACAGAGGTCGCATAAACTTCCCAAACGCATAAGCAAACTTTCGACACATAACCCCGAGCTTAAGATGCCACCCAAGTCTCTAGTAGAGCTTGCCACCGCGGTATGTATCAAGAACATCCGCGAACTCGACAGCGTTGGCGATTATCTTCCTTATAAAACTGTCCGTACCCTCCTCCTCAAGATCGATAACGCCAAACAACTACGAATTATCGAACTCAACTCGCCTCAAATCCAGGGAGAGACTGGCGAGATATGGCTCAAGCTCATCAAGCAAGAGTTTCCCATGGAATTCAAGCAAAAAGCATATAAGCCACCAAATCCCACAAAATGGTATCGCGTCTACGAGAAATATAAGTCAGATAACCAGAAATCCCTATCGGAAAGTGAGGCTAAGCTCAAGAATGCTCTCATGGGACTCAAGGAAGACAAGGAGAAGAATACTAGCAAGATTGTCGATGACAGAAGACTTCTTCCACGTGGAGGCAGGATCGGACCAAAGAAGGGCTGGGGATTTGGTGCGCGAGACCCCAACGGTAGCACACTCGCTTTCAATAGGGGCAGTCGTACCAAGACTCACAACGGTGCAAGCGTCATGCGCAAAGTACGACGAGAGACAAAGGAGATTGCCAGTATCCACGGCGCATTGTCCAGGCCAACACAGGCATCAAATGCTATCACAAAACTCCGCAAGGCGCCTGCAGCTATGGTGAACGACTATCAGAGAGCCGCCAAGCCAACAGTACGACCTCCGCCCCCGCCTCCACCAAGGCCAGCAAAGCCAACACCCTCTGAGGTAGTTGAAGCTCATGAAGCGCGAGCGCAATACATCTCGGACTCTGATTCTGACGGCGGTGATGATCTATTTGACGATGACCAACCGTCTCCCCCTCGAAAGGTTGCTTCTCGTGTATCTTCATCTCCCCTGAAGAAGCCTGCTGCCGGTCCTAGCGAGCCTGTGGGCAAGGTCAAACGCACTGGTCTTCTGTCCAACAGTTATAAAGGTCCTAAGCCTCAAACTACAGCAACACCTTCACGGTCCAGACTCGCTCCTCCAGTCAGAAATAAGACGCCATCTCCTGAGCCACGACAGAAACAAATATCTCCTTCCCCTGAGCCAATCGATCAATCTTCACCCCCACGGGCCACGAATGCACGACCTCCTTCGAGCATCGGACCACGTAAGCGCAAGGCTACGGATGTTTTCATGAAGCCCAAGAAAAGAGCATGAGACCCAGAGGGGGGATTCTTTGTTTTTTTTTTATCTTTAATGCTTGTAATGGTTTGTTGGGGGCTTTATTATCAGGTAGGGGACAATTCACCCCCTTTGCATTACCGGAGTACAATTTATGACGGGCTTTTTAAGCAAGGGAAACGGTTACAAGCGAAAGGCAGCGAGGCTAATGGACTATGTCCTGGAACTGTAAACTAGACTGGGAATAGAACGGAATATCAAGGGTGGCATCTATATCAGTTGGTGATGTATATGATAGCAACAAGACTACATGCGAGAAACAAACACAGCCAGGGGTTGATGAAAAAGAAATGCGCGAATGAGAGCAAATTTGTCGTATCTTCTGGTATTATCTCTGTGTCTTTCAAAAACGTTTGATACTAGCAGCAACATTTGCGCATGACTGCTCCAGCTGACCCGACATCATGATCCCTTGGGTTCAACAGCTGTTTTACTGCGCAAAGCCAGTCCTTCCATCTAGTATAATCGTCCCTCATCACCCTCAACTGCCACGCAGCGAATTTATAAATTCGAGATAATGTCCACTATGTCCTTTCAAATAATCGTTCGATGTTGTTTAGGCCATCCATCGTCCTCCTCTAAGGGCGAGAACGAGATGAAGAGTGTCACCAGCGGAGAGGTTGTATTCGGCAGCTGTCTTGTCGTCGGTCCTAGGCAATGTGGGTTAGCATACCGAAAGACGTTGTGTTCGTTCTCATGCAACATACATTTGCTTGCCGCCATGGATAAGTCGCTGTTGGACGGGTGGGATACCCTCCTTCTCCTCGACCTTCTCCTTGATTTGGGAGACCTATTAACAGTCAGTCAAGCTCAGGCCTTTCCACTACTGCTATCATCCGGCGTCTTTCTAAGTTTACCTTGTAGTCCGACTCAATATCCAGCTCGATCTCCTTGCCGGTCAATGTGCGGACCCTATTCATCGCATGGTTAGTTTGCTCCCAAGTTTGCCGACATGACGTTGGAGTTTCGGTATGTGACGTACTTGATCAACATTTTGGCGGTTGTGGTAAAGATCTGTGATGCTGTATGCACAAGAAATTTGGTGTGAGTTTGCAAAGAGAGGAAAGGGTGTCGCGTAGGTTTCAAGAATGCGAGGCTGATGTGAAGGTCGAAGCGTGGGTGGCTATTGGGCTGACTTGAGCTTGATTGATTCATGGTGGGGTTGTAGCTAACGCTCATGGGGGGGGAGGGGCAACCCTTGCAGTGACTGGAGCTGCTGCCTACCTCGACGATCTGCCTGTTGAAAGCCTTTGCAACTCACAAATGTTGAAGATGAATGAGATGTTAGATGACTGATTGATTATTTCTTCACTAATATTCATCCGTACAGAGCCGAGGCTCCGCTTCTGTTTGATGTTATTTGCTTCCAACGCCGCTCACTCGTCGTTAGCGAACCTAAAGCCAAATATTTACAGAAATCCTTTGCAGCAGAGCAGAATCAGTAGTTTTCTTTTTCTACCTCATTATTCCTAATAGTACAGCCCTTTCGGTAGACATACAGTGGAGAGTTCATTAAACCCATAAACACCTCTCCTCCTCCTTCTCGGCTCATCCGTCCAAATCATTCGATTAGTTCTTGTCATTACTGTCGAAAACATTGAGACCCAGGCCCTCCGAATCGAGCATGAGTCTATTCTTGGAGCCAGCCTCTTGGAGTTGAGCAGCAATCAGTCGAGCGTTCTCGATCTTCTTGAGCTCAACGTAGGCCTTGTTCTTCTTGATGGCCTCGCCAATCAGCTCAGCAGAGCGAGCCTCACCCTGTGCCTTGACAACCATGGCCTGCTTCTCCTGTCGTGCCTTGTCGACGATGAAAGCAGCTCGCTGGGCCTCTTGCTGGGCAACCTGCTTAGCCTCAACGGCAGCTGTGAATTCGGGAGAGAAGGCAAGGTGCTGCAGGATGTTAGTTGAATCATATTCGTTAGTGTGTGCTTATTTGCTTACAGTTAGAGAGACATCGTCAAGAAGAATGTTGAAGCGAGCAGCTCGTCGAGAAAGGTTCTCTCGAACCAGTCTGGCAACATTCTCTCGCTGTGTGATGAGCTGACTAGCGTTGAACTGAGCAACAACGCTCTTGAGGACCTCATTGACAATAGATGGCAACACGCGCTCGTCGTAGTCAGTGCCTAGTGTACGGTAGATTTGAGGCAAAGCATCAATCTGTGGTCGAGAGAGCACACGGCAGGTGATGTTGACCATCTGCAGATCCTTGGTTCCGGTCAAAGACGCAACATTGCGCGGCTTCGCTCGGACATCATATACAATTGGTGTCTCAAACCAGGGGATATTGATGTGTGTTCCTGTTTCCCCAAATCAGCGTCTGGGCCGAATCCTCCGAAGTCCATTTTCTCGTACCTTCATTGTAGATCTCCTTGCTCACACCAGTTAACCTCTGATACTTGATGGCTCTGTGACCACCATCGACGTTAAATAGAGAGTTTGACAGGAATAAAGCACCACCAGCGAGTAGCAGACCACCGAAGAGGGCACCACCGGCTGCTCGGGGCATCTGAGGGCCACCTCCTCCAACACCACCACGGGCCTGCTGCATCTGTCGGAGACGGCGCATAGCTTCCTCCTGCCAGTTGTTGTTCGACATTTTGAGGATTTTATTTTCGGAGCGAGCGTGGACGGATCGAACCGATATAATATGTCGACGTGACGTTGGTGGTGATGTTTTTTTCTTAGGCGTCCGTGAAGTCGTCAATGATGGTTGGTGATGGGTCATGAAGCTACTCGATTGAAGCTGTCGGCTAATGTGGGTCCCCTTTTTTGCCCGCCCGACCTTTCCCTTTTCAGAACAACATCCACCAGTTTTCCTGCCTCAGTGGTTAGCAACCCAGATGCCTCTACCGAGGAGTATTACCTAGACAGCTGAATAGTAGGGAAAAAATGAACTTTCTAGATAATAGACAACTTATCCATCTTACAGTGGTATATATTTTCTGATTGGCTCCGCAATCGTGTTTTATAAGGCCCTCTTACAAATCGCGTTGCGTCTTTCAGTCTTATCTGAACCTCGAGATGAACGTGGCTTACCCTGGAACAGAACCTTGCCAGGCTGGAGTGTATCAACAATGAGAGAATATTAAGACTTCAGACAACTTCATAGGTCTGTTAATATAAGTCTGCGATACTTTTTAGGTACTTAGGCTTGATATAGATTAAGTCGTTTAAACCTAAGGTACTATCCGGAGGCTTAGGCTCAGTATTTTGATAATGTTGTATAAACTCATCATGATAAAGAGAATGTTTTTTGCGTGCTTCCCAAAAAAACCGCGAGGTCAAGGAAATGTAAGTGACAGGAATGCTGTAATCGTCGTTGTTACAAATTACCCTCTCAAGGTTGCAAATTCGCTTCAACAGGTAGAGACTCCTTTAGTTGTGAGCTGTATAATTAAATTGTCTTGAGTCCTATGGTTCTTACTCCTTGGTAAAATACTCTTGAAACAAAAGGAAACCTTTATTCCGTCATGTAGGATCAGAACACCATGTCCTGTACTATTTACAATGGTATCTGTAAGCACGTAACATGATATGTCCAAACCCCATTCGCCAAACACATGAACCCTAACCTAACCTAACCTAACCACCCGCCATTACGCGTGAAAGCATCACGCATCCCGTCATCTCTCATACTTAGTTATTGTGTACCTTCTCATTCCAAACCCAAATATAAAACTTCATCTATACATGAAAAGTATCGAGCGAGTGCGAGTTGACAAAGGAGAATTTTTTATATGTAACTGATCACTCGCGGAGAGCAATCTTGATGGTCTCAGTACCAAACTTGGGCTTCTGAGCGTAACCGCTGAGCATCCGGAAGCTAGACTTGCAGTTTCGGCCTTCCTCAAACACGGCTGCGACGCCATCCAGACACTTGCCAGCCTCTTCCATGGCACTTCCGGTAGTAGTAGTATCGGCGAGTCGGAGCTCGCCAGCAACCTTCTCCATCTCACAACGAAGGAGCCATCGCTCCCAGTTCCAGCCACCAGCAATGCTGCAAGCGCTGGCAATATCATCACTGCTTCCCATCACCATAGCGTCCATCTGGCAAGTCTTGACATCCTGGCCATTAGGGCTGTCTTTTAAGGGAGGGGTGGGAGGCTTAAACATGCTTCGCCTGGCACCCATGGGCAGACACATCCAGATGCGGTGAGTATCCTGGAAGCCGGCACGGGCCAGACGGCCGAGCCAAAGCTTAGTAGGATTGGGGTCATAACCCAAAGTCTTCAGGGCAAAGCCGAACTCAACACTCTTTGCCAGTCCGATGGGGCCAGCGTTGATAATATCTGAATCCAGGAGCGAGAAGTCAAGATAACCGCCAGGCTTGAGAACACGCATGCACTCCTTGAGGCAGGTGTCCCACTCATCTTCTCCGTTCTCACCGAAGAGCTTCAGGATGCTGTGAAGCTCTCGGGCCGAAATGAGATCGAATTGGTTGTCTGAGAAGGGAAGACGAGAGAACTTTTCAACAGCAACTTGGCGGTGGTTGGGGGGACCGCGGACGTTGCAATTGGAAAGCTGACGAATGGACTTGGTGGTGACGGTGTAGACCTTAGTGTTGGGGTACTGGAGCGCGCAGTGCCACGCCCAGTCGCAGGTAGTCTGTCCACCCAAATCAAGGACTCTGGCACGCTCGCGAGTAGCACCCCCCTTGCCCGGGACCACACGAGACAGACGAGCAAGTCGCTTGGTCACTGGAGCAGAGATGAGACGGCCACCGTTGAGCATTTTCATGGCGGCAACGTGCCAAGCAGCGACGGTCATTTGGTTCATGGCCTCAACTTCCTTCTCTCGGCGAAGCTTCTCAGGATCGTCAATGATGTTATCATCACCGCGGGCAACGTTGGCGCTTAGTCGCTTTTTGGCGGACTGAGGAACGACGCTGAGCTGGTACTTGCCGAGAAGTTGGTTGCGGTGAGACTCCTTCAGCGAAACACGCTGGGCCTGGATAGCCTCGAATCGAGCAAGTTGGTGAACAAACACATCTTGACGTTGGATGCGGATGATGTAGTCTTGGAAAGCTCGGTAGTAAGCGGACTCACGACGGACGAGCATGGAAGGGAGACGCTTGGGGTGATCAGAGGTCGAGACAAGGTTGGAGAAACGAACACTCTTCTTGACAGGAACAATGGATGCTTCGGGTTGAACCTTGAGAGGAGGAAGTTCAGTTTGAACACGAGGGGCTTCAATTTCTTCCTCAGCCTCTTCGGTGATAGTGTTGAGGCCACCGTCATCCTCAGTTGACTCATCCTGCACACCGCGAAGGTACGATCGCTGGGCCATGAGCCACAACTCAGTGCGGTCAAGATGGGAGAGAGCCTCCTTTTGTTGCTTGCGAGCATAGTCAGGATCATAGTCGACGACAATCTCAGTGGGAGCATCTTCAGCCTGAGGAGAAGCCGGCGCATTGGCGGACTCGACAGCAGAGGGAGCATTCCTGTGCTCAAAAACGGGTCGAGCAGTGGGCATGTCGTCCGAGAAGTCATCCTCCTCCTTGAGCTCAACTACCTGCTCAACGATGGGCTCCGTGGGAGCGGGTGTGAACCTAACATTACGGTAAAAGTCCTCGACGAGCTCCTTACGCTTGGGGACAGGAGGAGCCGAAGAATCCATGTTCCAGGGACATCGGTAGAACTGTTCAGCGGTGGTGGACGTAGGCGGTGGCATATCCTCAGGGGACCTGGAGGGCATGTGCCATGTGTTTCGACTTCGAGGAGACAGACCGGAGAAGAATCCACCTGGAGATGGAATGTCAAGTTTTGTCAGGTCGGCAAGAGACTGACGGTTCGGGTTGGGAGAGAAGGCCCTGTTGATAGCCGGCTGCGACTGAAAGCTAGTAATGAGCCGCAGTGGCTGTTGTCGCATTTCAACAGTTGGCTGGACAGTATGTTGGTCAGGCACCTCGAGAACCTGAGATGGCTGTTCATGGAGATTCTCCTCGCCACTAGCAAGGGAATGGAGGGTAGCAAGAGCACCGGGCTGTAATTGAACACCAGCCCAAGCATCTTCGGTCTTTGAGTCCTCATTACCAATGATAGGTGTGGGCGGGGCGCTCATAGCCGCGAGCTGCTCAGAAGTCAAGCTACCATCTAAAGATGGAGGAGCTGATATGGTTGGTATTTCTGTAGCATGTTGTTCGTGCATGAACTCCATCTGAGCAGGCGACATGGTGAGTTTGACAGAAGGAGTCAGAGGCACTGGAGAGGTCATCGACTTCTTCATGTTATCCACAGCAGACCATGTCTCAACAGAGTTGTCGCGTGTCGCTGGAATGACAAGCGGAGTTGGCTGCTTTGTCGGGGCCTGCCTCGACTTAGCAGACGCCTTCCGCTTGAGCATATCCTCTTCATCATCTGTCACATCATAAAGATCCTCAAACTCGGTGGCCTCGGTGGCGACACTTTGGCGATTCCAGGGGTTGCTGGAAGTAGTTGGTGAAGTATCGGCAGCCGAGTCGGTCGAAGGTGACGATGGGAGAATGGGAGCAGAAAGATAGTTCATTCCTCTTGGTGTAGGGAAGTGATCGCTCATCGGTGTTAACCATGCCTCAATCTTGAGTTGGGCATTACCGGCGCGTCTCATCCTGCGACCTCCATTCTGAACCATACCATCATCGCTATCCTCCTCAATTATAGGATTAAGTCTCCCCCTGTGCTTCCGAGCCAGCGAAGAGTCCAGGGGGTAGTATCGGTTTTGTGTATCAGCCATGTTGTGTATTTCTGTCAGTTATACCCGATATCTGACTCCTGCCCGGGGGCTCAACACGACAAGAAGGCTATGTGTATTAGTCGTTATAGTAAAGTTTGGTCGACGACCGGCGTCAGTATTAAGTGTGTAAAAACGACAGGATGCCTCGATCAACGAAGCCTCTATACAGATTTGTTAAGTGACACAGCACAGAAGGCTGAAGACGGAAAGAAGAGAATGCAGAAGAAGGGGGCCAGACTCCTGGCCGGGGGATTTACATAGTCTTAAAGCCCGAGGACTGGTCCAGAATCACCAATACTCGCTGGAGCGGCTATCCGAAGGGTGGGCTTAGAATGAGTTGGGCGGCACGCACTTGCAGTAGCACATCCCAACTCCACGTCTAGGTGGGCCGATGCATCGACAGACATGGTAGTGTACCGCTCATGAAGCATGGTCGAGGCGGGGACCTAAGAGCGCCAATATTCCGCCGAAGGACCTGACTGGCACGCAAGGCTGCGAGAGCCATGTGAAGTTTGTTGGCGGTAGACAAGACGAGGAGAGGTTGCATCAAGGTAGCATCCATTCCCGGCCACTAGGTCGGTTGATCCCCGCTATCGAACAGCTAATAACCCAGAATAGCCAATAGGAAACAAAATCGTGGGTTTCTATTTTTGGTTGACAGCAATTGACAGGGGTCAAACCTGTTACGCGCGCGAAAGCTGTGATGACTGTGACAGGCATGAGAGACTATTGGTCCATTAGCACAGTAATAGGGCCAATTAGCCGTAAAGTTGTTTCGTCGGCGGCTAACTGCTTCTTGGCCTGCGTTGCTTGAATGCAGAAACATTTTGTGATAGCACTGCCCGAGCGCATGAACGAAGAGGCCATGAGGTCGCTCGATTGATACAAGTCATGCAACAGAGCTGACCCAAAGGAGCGATTTCCGAACAACTCGGATGTCATTGAATGAGCGTAGTCTCATTTGGATAGATCACTGGCCATAGATAGTTCAAGATGAAATGAGGACGGCCATCTTGGGAGGCCATGGTTTGATCGATCAAACGTTCAGAGATGAGGCAGCCGCCGAGATATAATTTGACGTTGCCTGATCTTTGTGATTTGGAAGGCTCATGATATTGGGTAAGCAGCTTATGAGGACGATACGAGTGACGTAGGTCAGGGTCAACTTCACGACGATCTCAGAGAGGCTCATGATGTTAGTTCGGTAAGCATCCGTTCTCTCTTGGTCGTGGGGGCCGAAATGCCCTCGGTAGCAAGCGCGCACATCAATTTGATGCAACTCTATCGCATCGTCACCAACGTGTAGTCATGGTTCGTTACATCGCGTTGCAAGGATGAATGTTGTAAGATGCTGCGCGTGTATGAATGAACCTTGGGAACCCATGCTTGATGCCTCAGTCAGGAAAGGTAGTGGAGGATCTGGGCACTCACATCAAAAATTGTTAGTGCAACCTCAGGCCATGGCCCCGCCCTCGTTGCCTGACCTAGGTAACTTTGACCTTAAACTTTACCTTGCTTCACCTTAGCTCACCTTGGGACAAGGCTCAAGTGCCCCTCCATGAAATTTACCCCGCCATAGGTCAAGCAATGTCAATCTAGCCCGAGCAAGGAAACGCGTATCGCCTCCATACAACCATAACCTGTTTTTGTTGCTTCAAGCTCTTTTTATATCTTACATTCATAATATACGGCTTTAGATCTCTATGGCTGACGTAGAGCAACCCGAGGGCGAGCCTCAGGGCCGTATTGTCACCTACTGTGGTGGTAAGTCTTTTATACTGCTCTCGATTTATTATGATCCAAAGTGAAAACTGATAGCTGACAACACGATTGTTAACAGTTTGCACACTACCCCCGGAGGTAACAATTCATTTTTACGAGTCCACACGCCATTGAGAGAACCCTCCTAACTGATTGATCGACGAAGTAGTACTGCGAGTATGGCGGAACCGTTAAGAAATGCCAGGAATGGCTAGAAAAGAACGAACCAGAGCTTTACAACAGAATCTGGTCCGCAGGTACGAAGTCCAAAATGCTTCGGACGTGGACGCGCGATAACACTTAGCTATGAAGAGGCCCTCGAGGCTGCTACCGCATCACTATCCGTCGAGGCCCAGAAACGAGCTGCAAAGGACGCACAGAAGAAGACTGCTAAGGCTGAAGCCGCTGAGGCAAAACATGCCGATCTGCTAGCCAAGAGCGTCGTCACGATCAAGCGCATTGAGAGAAACAAGAAAAAGTTCGTCACGGCTGTGATAGGACTCGAATCTTTTGACCTGGAGCTTAAGAAAGTGAGTCCCCTTCGCTCATCAGGTGTTCACCCTATACTAAGCATACCGCAGGTCGCCAAAGATCTTGGCAAGAAGTTTGCTACAGGCTCTTCAGTGACCAAGCTTCCCGGTGGCGGAGAGGAAATTGTTGTGCAGGGCGATGTTAGCGTTGAGTTGGAAGAGTTCTTGCTTGAAAAGTACAAGCAGATACCTGAGGATCATATTGAACTTGTCGAGGACAAGAAGAAGAAGAAGGGTGGTTCATAAGTTGGGAGAGATACCAAAAGGCATTTGTGATTGAAAAACCCAGAGAGTATTTTGTAAACACTCGTGCTGTTTTTCTCATGGGCAGATGCTGTTTCAAAAGAACATTGTAAAGTAACATGGAGCCTTTCCAGTGAACCGCCATTCGCCTCGTTCCTAAACGCCAATACCACGTACCATGTATCAAGACAAACAAGACAGCATTAATGATCTGCTTAGCCATCTCATCACAATTAATTCTATGCTCGTTTTCGCAAAGTTCGTCCTGTACCAGTGCTTGCGGTTGAAGGGTTGCTCTTTGCCGTGGTTTTGCGAATTGCCCCTGTTGTTCCCTTACGCGTTGTTGTCGTCCCCTTTTTAACTGGAGCACTTTTCGCTGTAGGCCCTTTCCTTATCACGGTTCCATTGCTCGACTCACTGGACTCGCTGTTGGCAATAGATCTACGTGTTGTTCGTGTCCCTGGCCGAGAAGTTGGAGCTCTTGATGTTGTTGTTGCGGGTGCTACTTTCTTATTTCTGGTGGCAGCAGTGCTGTTGATAGAACTTGAGCTTGTGGTTGAGGTTGCCGTCATCTTGCGTCCAGCACCAGCACCAGCACCAGCTCGCGTCGCCTTTGCTTTCTCCACCATACTTGATAGCATACCTGAAGCGGTAGCCGGGCGCTTCAGTGGTGAAGCTGGTCGTGCAATACCAGACTTAGTGGGTGATGGTGGTCGGTTTGCCATTCGCGAGTTGGAGGATGTTGGCGATAAGATTTGTCCCGATCGGGCATGCGACACGTCCGTGGTTGTTGCAGCTCGAGCCCTCTTCTTGGCAGTCTCGGTATGCTCGACCTCATTTTCCTTGTCCCCGGAGATGGCATCACTAGATACTTGTTAGTTTACAATTTCATGAATTCACGTTGTGCATACCTCATGCGCTTCTTTGTGCGTGGTGCGGGTTTCAAGTTGTTTGCGCTCGATTGAGTCTGTTTTGGTGGGCTTGCTGCCCGTGTTGTTGCTGGTTGTTTCCGTAGAGCAGCCGATTTCGCGGCCCGTTGCTGCTCCTGATCCAAGTATTTCTGTAGCAAGTCTCCCATTTTGATGTTTCTCATTGACATAGGGACGCGGTTGAGTCGCATCTCGATACGGGAGCGAACTGTTGTTGCCATGTAATTATATTGAGCCCTTAATCGGCGAGCGCGTTCCGTAACTACGGGATTGTCAGTCGCGTACCTCGTGATAACCCGACGGTTTCATACTCTCGAGTTGCATGTTATCGATCATGGCCTGTTTCTGTTGCATCGTAATAGCACCAGGCGTTCGCTTTCTGATGGGACTTCGTGGTTGCGCCGAAGGGCTTCCACTTATTAACGGGACATGTGAGGTCATAGTTTTCTTGAAAGGGGACTCAGCAAGCTGCTTTGTCGAGTTTACGGGGACCATTTTCGTTGTGAGGCAGTGCTGTATGTGTTTATCGACAAGTGGGAAAAAGTGCTGGATATGTATCTGAAGTTGCAATTGTATACCCCAGGCGCGTTGGTTAGAGGTGGAGCTTGCGGGAAGTAAACAAAGTGTGTGGGTCTCCACCATTAGGTAAGCGTACTAGCTGCCCTGACGCAAGCAATTGGTAGAGGTGGAGAGAAGGTAGAGCTACACGTCTGTACGCACTGATCCCTACAGTAACCAAGTAGTGCTACTTTGTATCATTGAGCTACACTCCGCCAGGCTGAACTGCCTTACGACACTGGAAGCTTCACTTACTTACTTCTACCTTAGCCTTCTCACCACCAACCAAGCTCAGCATCAACGTCTGCACTTTCTCCACGTACACATTTGTCACAAAACCTTACAGCTGCACACGATATTCTGTATAGCTGTTGAAAAACAACACCCATCATGGTTCTCGAGGCGGTTATGGTTGTCGTCGACAACAGCGAGAGCAGCAGAAATGGCGACTATCAACCTACCCGATTCGATTCGCAAGTAGACGCTGTCAACATTACCTTCCAGACTATTACACAAGGAAACCCTGAATCATCTGTTGGGTTGATGAGCATGGGCGGCAAAGGGCCTGAGGTGCTGGTGACGCTCACCACCGAACAGGGCAAGATCCTTGACGGGCTTCATAGGACGAAGAAGAAGATTGGAGGCTCATCTCACTTGAAGACGGGTATCCAGGTGGCTACCGTAAGTATTGGACACGGCTGGTTATAGCGATAAGACACGTACTGATCTTTCTCTAGCTTGCCTTGAAGCATCGTCAGAACCGATCCCAGCGTCAACGAATAATAGTTTTCGTCTGCTCTCCCGTTGAGGAATCAGAGAAAGAGCTTACCACGCTCGCAAAGAAGATGAAAAAAGCCAACATTTCGGTCGACTTTGTCCTGTTCGGCGATCTCGATGACGACAGCACAAAGAATAAGTTGCAACTCTTTATCGACACCGTCAAGACCAACGAAGGCTGTCACTTGGTGGTCATTCCTCCCAGCAGCAAGCTTCTTAGCGACCAACTCATCTCGTCCCCTATCCTTCTTGGGGAGAACGCTGGCGGATCTGGCGGAGCTGGAGGTGCAGGCGGTAACAACGACGAGTTCGAGTTCGGTTTCGACCCCGCGATGGAACCCGAGCTCGCGCTCGCTCTACGCATGAGTATGGAAGAAGAAAAGGCTCGACAGGAGAAGGCTGCTCGCGAGGAGGAGGAGGCTGCAAAGAAGGCTTCTCTTAGCGACGTCAAGGAAGAAGACGAAAACCAGGGATCCAGCAGTAAGGACCAAGATAAGGGTGGAAAGAAAGGCGACGGAGACAAGATGGACACTTCATAGTAGAGTACGGTCCAGCTCTGTCAACGTTGCAGTAACTGTACAATAGACACAGGCTAGGGGGTTTTTAGACGACAAGATGAAAGCCATTACGATACATGCATATCCCGATTCATCCGTAACTCTATCCAACATCCGCCTATCGATTATTAATCTCCCTGATGTACGAAAGTAGTTTCCGGTCAAAAATATCACACCGGATAGGCATTTCAAGAGAATAGAAAGGGTTCTTCATGACGTAGTCAGCATAGAGATCATAGATCTTGCGAATAGTGACATCGACATTCGCTTGTGTTGTGTCGGTGAAGAGGAGGAACTTTGTCCCTGTCATCGTGTTGAAGCACTGCATGCGAAAGTTCTCCGTCTCGAGAACCTCCAAGCCTGATGATGGCTCAGGTCTGTTTCCTGGCGGTGTTGCGCCTGGTAGATTCTTGACTGGATTGAGACGGGCTGTGATGGCGTGGACGCTAGAAACGATGTGAGCTCTAATGTGCTCTTAAAGAGATATGCGTGGTCTTTGAATCCTGAAGGAGTACCTACCCATGAAATGTTCCTGCAAGAACTAGATAGTCATTTGTGCTGATCTGTTGAAGGCCATCGTGGAAGTTTTTGTTGTATACTAGACCTCCAGCCTTATTGATGACGATGAGAGCAAAGATGGTCCTGGCTCTCATTAGCACATATCTTCAACATAGTGAAGTAGTCGGCTCACATGATTTCTTCTGTATATTTATCATCGGTCTCTGGTTCTGAATAGTCTGTTTAGCTTCCCCTGAAGCTCACTAAACCATCTATATCAGAGGGGATACCATGAACAAGGGTGAGAGATGAGGGTGAGATGGGCTGTGAATGAGCGAGTTAGTATCAGTTGTGATAGTTCGTGAAAGCCCTTACAGTTTATAGAAGTTATTCTTATGAAATTTGTCGATTATAAAGGCGCACCAAGCTCCTTTATCTCGTTGTTCGTTTCTAGAGGTTGACAGATTGACAAGCTGCTCTCAGCGGGACAGCCACGCGACTCCATCGCCGAAAGCAAGCAACTCTTCTGTTCCTCAGGGAGTGCCTGGCCTAAAAAGCAGCCCCACTAATTAAGCTGAGGTACGTACATTGCATTGTCTTGTTCTTCCTTTCAGCCTCCGATCTCTGGACTCTTCTAGGCTCGTCTTTCAACTTTCAATAATTAGCATCCGAATTCTTTCAACCAAAACCTCGCTCACTCACCAAGTTTCTTTCAGCGCCTGCGTATCGAGTACAGTCACACGAATACTACGCGACCACACAAACAGCTTTAGCGCATTCGATACAACTTCTCTCGCAATGGAGGATGAACAACAAATCCCAACTCCTGCTCCGCCTAAGAAGATTAACCACCCTCGAACCTCTCGACCAAAGCCTCCGGCTCCTGGTAACGAGGAAGCTTCCGCGGTTCTCAACCTTGGCGAGTTCCAAGATGTCGATACCTTGACGCTCTCCGAAGCTGCGCTGGTTCTAAATGCCCTTCACGCGAAGCGAAAGAACGATCGTAGGAACGTCAACAATACCGAGTAAATACCCCAGCATGGCCATTGGATCGCTGACAGAAGAGCTGACAGTTGCTAGAATGTTGAATGCGACACTTAGCTACCTCGATAACTTTGCGCGATTCACGCAAAAGGAGAACGTAGAAGCTGTTGAACGCCTTCTCAGCGCACACAAGAACCTTGCCAAGTTTGAGCGCGCACAGCTGGGTATGATTGCAGGCCTTAGCAACACCCTATCTAGTCCATGAGAATACTAACATTCTGTATTTAGGTTCTCTCTGCTGCGAAGGAGCCGACGAAGCCAAAACACTCATCCCTTCACTGGCCGACAAAATTTCGGATCAGGACCTCCAGGACCTCCTCGATGAGATTTCCAAGCTTCAGACCAGGTGAAAGGCTAACTCAGCAACGAGACCTGGCTTGAAATTTCCATATAAGAAGCGGTGTAAATTTTACAGATTGGTTATCACACGTTTATTCCTATTTCGACTTGAAGAATGAGAAGAGATTTTGGGATGGTAGACACAACTCTCGAGGATGACGACTTATCTTGCATTTGAGGCGCATAGCGGGGAAAAGGGATACCGCGCATTGGTTTCAGGGGACGCAGAGCGAGTCCCTGGCAACTTTCCAGGCTTGATATCAAGATGGCATATTCTATACTTGGTCAGAACTTGGGACACGTTATTCTTGTACTACTGATGTTTTATGATAAAAGACTAATAAATCGAATTGCTTCAATTTTGGTGAGTAGAGCCCTGGCATTATGTGTATGTCTTAGAGCTTTGGTTTGGTCTTTAACTTTGACGTGAAAGCCTCTAGAGACCTGAGAGTTCACAGATGCTTTCAACAACTCCGAGAGACAAGCTTCATACATACTGTTGGCTCGCTTTATTGACAGTACCATGCAATGATAGGCGGATTGAATCTTGAATCGTTCATACAGATTACTTGCTTGGAAATTTATCAATACTTTGATGTATAAACTCAAACTACAAATCAGACCAAAACCGTATCGATCGACTTAAGGAAATCCCGAGCATTTCCACCAGCACTGCGATCTTGCTCGGCAATATGTCTCGAGAAGGCATCCCCCGTCTTAATCACAAACTCTGGGATCTTGACATTGCCCTTCGTCCACACATATCCCTTACCTCCATCAGCAGTCCTCTCGAAACCTCGTAGAGCTTTGGGTTTGTAGCTGGGAACCTTGTTCATGCGATACTTGACACATGGATGGATCATCTCGTACGTATTGCCTAGCTCGCGGCCCTTGTCGTCCTTGGTATAGCTACCAGGGACTCTGTCGATGGAGCCTCCAGCGATCATGGCGCCTGTGAAGCTGTCGACAATAGGTCCCGTTGCCCAGCCACTGAGTGTCTCTTCTGGGATCTTTCGAACATCTGCTTTCTTGATACCTGTGCGGTCTAGGGAGGCTGCGATGCGGCTGGACAAGGGCCCAGGGCCGTAGTCCTTCTCATCCCCGTTTTGAATATTGGTTAAGAGAGGTTTGAGGAGGTTATAGCGGTCTTGGACTGCTGATTTGCCCAGATCGCCCAAGCTGCCGTCTTCGACGAATTGCAAATAAGGAGCGACTTGTTCACACATCCAGGCGAATGAGATCATGGCAATTTCTACGCTCGTCAGTGTACACTCCAGTAATTCGACTCTATGAACTCACGCTCAAGGTCACTCTTCTTCTCGGTGAGAAGGTCATCATTCCCACCGCCAATGTTGATGTGCACACCTGGGAACCAGACTTGCAGCAGTTCTGACTTGTTACCCTGCAGATGCTCGTACATTTCGCCGTCAACTACAGCACCCCATGCGTCTTCGAGCTGCTTTTTGGTTGCACTGGAGTCCTTGTACATCTTCTCCCAGTCAGACCAAAGCTGCCCGACATCCTTAGCAGGCTTGGGAGGGCTTTGATCCTTGTTGGCTGGGAAGTGCCAAAGACTGGGTGAAAAAGGTGCTCGATGTTCATCAAGAGCCAACGCATGGTATGCATGCTGAATGTCTGAGAAGCTGTTAGCTCTTGGCCCATGGACTGCGAGTTGTATAACTAACAAGGACTGAGGTGAATATTGTGAAAACCAGGGTCAGCAATCCCAACGGCCTTTTCGAGGAACTTGAGATTGAAGCGAGTCCAGGGCAAATCAGGGATGCCCAAGCTTCCAACAGTGTCAAAGACACCGACAACCTTAACGAATCGTGACGACTCAGGGGCATCATGGTGAGGAGGACTCTCCCATCGAGACTGAATTTGGGATCCCCCATTGGCCTCTTTTTTAGATGGCACACCATTGACCCATTCCATGTAAGCCTGTGACTTACGGAAATGTAAACCGTCCGGATTCTTCTGGTAGAGGGCGTAAAGATCAGGGAAGTCCTGCAGGTCCTTGGGACAGACAATACCAATATCAGTGACGAGACCTGCGACTGCGCGAGCTGTGTAAGCTCCACGAGAGAAACCGAAACAGAAGATCTCGTCGCCAATGTTGTAGTTCAGGACGATGAAGTTGTAGGCTTCAATGACATTTCCCACGAAGCCAATGCCAGCTCCTCCCTGTCGATTGGCCTCTGACTGACCCAAGTCACCAGTTCCGATGCCGGCATCGTAGTAAACTACCTGCTGCCAGACTTTCCCATTGTTGTCCTTGCCGCTACGAGCAATTGAGCGGGCAAATCTTGTGACATTGGAAGGGATGTTCTTTAGACCTGACACCGACGACTGCCAGGTGCCATCACAGCAAATGACGATACGTTTGGGGGCTGCAAATGCATCTCCTTTTGCTTCGTGGTGTGAGCCATCCTCGAGAGGAAGGAAAGTTTGTTTGGGTTGTGGTTGAGAAGGCATAGTGATCGATAGTAATACTGAGAAGAGATAGTACAAACTGCTCGAGGCGGAAGGTAAATCATTGCGACCAAGGTAACAGTCTCTTGACGGCTCTTATATGTTCTTCACACTGGTTATTCGGACACTGCCTCGTATCCGCCTGTCAGATTCTCCCTGCCTGCTGCCGTACGTGAGCCCAGCTGAAGCCACAATCTGTTGTGTCTTGGTCGGCAAACCCAGATAGGCTCAATATACCATCACCCCTCTTCTTGGCGGAACATTGTGCAGGATATAAATGTTGTGATAGGTCCATGTCAAGGACGAGGCAGTTGTGGTGAAACTAGTCAAAGATATGACAGGTATTGCATGTACTGTCAGATATCAGCAGGGATTGGTCGATCTGCGTATCCTGCAAGGTATCAGTGGGGGAATGCTCGTTACAAAAGTCCTCGGCATATCGTAAGCTAGAATCGAATGGGTGTCATCATCGAGAAAAGCATAGTAAGACGGTCAGCTTTTTCACCATAAGCAAGTAGTGAGGCGATACAACAGAAGCGAGAGCTCGCCCGATTCAGCCCCAGGAGCGGGCCGCAAGCGGGAATGAATGAACTACCAAGTGTGTGCCATTGTTGTCCAATAGAATAATCCGCATGCCGATATAATGATGAGAGGCTTTCACATCGCTGAGATCTGCACGCCACCTTCGGGCTGTTTCAACCTACTGTAGTATTCGACTTCCAACTAGCGAATCATATTGTACAAAAAGAAAGGGAGGATGCAAACTATTCTCCTCACAACGCCAGAAAATGCTTGTGATATTGACCTTGTCAATTGTGAACAACACCCGAATACTTAAAACCTCCATGAAATCCATTAACCTTGATGCGCACCTTCTCCGAGGGCTCTATACTGATTCCAGTGGTTGACGAACTGTTTTTGTTGGCGATCTTCCAGAGTCGCATTGAGGTTGGAACGAGGGTCGACAGGATATGTAGGGGCCGGGGGATATTCAGGCGATGCAGCAGGTCCAGTTGGGACGGGATACCCTGTCTGACCGGCAGCCACATGACCGCCTGGCTGAGACTCTTTTGCTTTGGCGTCGCTGAAAGGGGCTGTAGGAAGCTCATGAACAACAGTTTCCGTGGCATCCATCTCAAAAGTGCCACTGGGTGGGCGGAGGGGGTCGTCTACTCTGTCGATACGGCCTGCAGAGTAGTTTTAGTATTTGCTTCGCAAAAGAGTCGATCACTTCTGATGACGAGTCTGATGCTGCATATCGACGAGACGTACCTCCAAATGGTGCAAACGGATCAGTGGTACCCTTGGTACTGCGTGACAGCATCCGGCTAATGTAACTCTTATCTTCCTTTTCATCAAAGTTGTTGTAGGGCATATCAGCACCATCAAGTTGCTCGTCGGTATCCTTACGACGACGAAGAATTATCACAACGAGGACCACAAGAGCCAAAGCGGCAACACCTCCAATCACACCTCCGACAATTAGTCCAATGGAAGGACCTCCAGAACTGGTATCATCTGTGGAGGGGCTCGAGACTCCTGTCTCAGTAGGGCTTTCGCTTGGTGTACTCTGAAAGGAGGCAGTTGGAATTGTATCGATTGGGGTCCCGGTGGATGGCTCAACAGATGTTGTGGTGGTGGGCAATTTGTCCGTGAATATAACAGTATTCTTGGTCACCGTAACTCGAATTGAGTTAGGGATCGTGCGAGTAGTACCCGAGTCTTTCATAGTCTTTGAGTGCGAATGCCCACGAGATGAAGAGCCGTCCTCATTATCGTCGTCCATGCTGGCGTGGGCAGTGGACCTTCTTCGAGTCACAAGAGTGCTTTCGAGGGCAGAGCCAGGGATGGGAGGTTCGACACTGATGGTGCTCTCGATAGCAGTCATCTCTGAAGCACTGCTCTCGGGGTCTGACATGTCGCTAGTTGGCCACGAACCGGTGTCTGTAGAGTCGTCGTCGCGACAGCCACGAGGCCTGATGCATGGGTCGTGAGAGCAGCAGCCCTTGTACTCAAAGTCGAAATCACTACATTCGTAGTATGTCTTGTCAGCGCCGCATTCCTTCCCATGGCGAAACTGTAGGCTTTTGGCCATGTCGGCAAACAGTACAGTAAAGGAAACAAACGGGCAGTTGAAGAGGATAAAAGGGTATTTGTTTGCCTTGGTTATTTCTTCCGTTCGGGATTGATATCAGTTTGCGTTTGTAGCCGCCCCGAAAAGGTTCGTTTGATATAGTATTGCAGCTTCCGTGAATCTGGGGAGAAGATAAGTACCTACGCAAGATTCTGTTACTCTGCCCCTAAAAAGGTGGATGATATTGCCGCTGATTTGAAATACAGAAGACAAACTAATGAAGACAAAGAAAGAAAGAAGAGAAGAGAGCAGAGGATAGAGGAGAGATGAAGTGATTGCATTTGTGGTTGCGCGCGTTCGGGCGGGTTACGCCTGATGCAATGAGTACCTTAACTAGGAAGGGAGTAGGAGGAAGTTTGTTAGTTGCCTGCTGCCAGTTGCCAACAGCTGTCGGCCAAACTTACTGCATCACAGTCACTTTCAAGTCACAATCAAGAGACAAATTGATGAAGAAGTACTCAAGTGTACATACAGCGTAACAAATGACTATAGCTGGGTTACGATTGTCTGGTAGCAAATGAGTACCTTGTGCAACAGGTTTGCAAACCGTTAGGTCACGAACATGACTCAGGGAGGGCGAAATAGCATAATCGTGTGTTGTTGATGAATATGCTGAGTAAAGATAGCAAACACCTGAGATACTTGATTTATCCTGGTTAGCAATTCTCTGTATATAACAACTTAACTGCATTTGAAAAGGTTGGCAGTCTAGCTTTCCCTGTATCCCCTTTACGTCTGGATGCCTACATCAAGATCTACTGACCTTGGTCTCTTACACCTCGGTCACTCAGCATGAAACGTTGGATCGCTGTAGCACTTCTCACTGTCAGGGCAGCATAGAGTTACTCAACACCTTTGAAAGGGCACTGTGTGCACCACCTAGTGGTATTCTGCGCTCTTCTGTGACTCCTGAATTTAGAGAATGGATTTTGAAGCACAGAGTGCCGTGCAAAACAGCGGGCGAGGCACGCAGATTGGGTCATGAATTATGTACGAAGCTTTCCTCTTCATGATGCCCCTTCCACACCTTGCAGGCCTTACAACACTCAAAAAGTCATAGTAGTGGAAGACTCATTGAAGAACGGGTCGATCAACACTTCACTGCCATGTGTGACACTTGCGGGCAATGTTGTAACCGTTAGCTGTGGTTCATCGTTGCACTGCACAAGGGGTAACATCTCAGGACAATCATTCAATATATGTGAGTAACTGGCATACTTTGCATTTGCGAATAGATCCAGTATATGCAGTATCGTTTCATCCTGCCAGCAATATTCGACGAAAATCAGTGCTATTCACTTGGCGTTGATGGACAGTCAGAAGATGGACAAGCAAGGAGCATATCATAGTCCGTGATATCATTATCAAAAACACCCCAGTTTTATACGCCTGATATATGATAAATAAAACACGCCCTCTCTATCCATGGTCCGATATCTTCAAACTGTTGCTTTACAACTTTTCCAACAAAAGCTTGCTACCAGCATTACCCACAGGCTTGTCGCCCTTCTTCTTACCCTTCTTGACTCCCTTGGGCGCAGCCTCCTGAGCCTCACGTCCTGCCTTCTGCTCAGCGGTCTCCTCTGTAGCAGCCTTTTCCAAAGCCTTCTTATTTTTCTTCAGTGTTTTCTTGAGAGCATCCACCTCACTGAAGTCGCTAGCCTCAATGAGACCCACGACAACGAATGAGCCGGGGCCGGTTGCCCAGTCCAGGATGTGCTCCTTAATGACGGGATAGAGAATGTTGGAGAACTCCAGAGGAGGATTAACAGGGATGATTTTGCCAGCTGCCTTGTCGTACTTGCCGCCTTGGATCAATGACTTGAGCATACGACCACCGTGGGGCGTCCGTGAGATATGAATCTGGGACTGGAGGTCATCATCGGCCGGCTTCTCACTGGGGTCGCCACTGGCTGATTGAGCGATGGCCTCAAGAGCAGCCTGCTTTTCACCAACTCCTGAGAGAAGAACGTCGGTAATGAATTGGCAGCCAAATGCGGTAGCGGTTAGCTCAGTGGGCGCCTCTGCAATGGCAGTGATAAGCTGGGGAGATACAGCAGTGATGAGTTCGTTGCGTCGAATATCCTCATCCTTCTTACTTGATGTCTTGCGGATCTCGTGAACCTCCTTGAGAAGCTCGGCATCGAATGATTGGCTAGCAGGGAAGAGAGACTTTGCCAAGCCCTCGAAAAGGTAGAGAATTGTTGTTCTGGCAAAGGGGTTGTTGGCAGTTGCGACAACATTCTGGGCGGTGTTCTCACCTTCACCCAGGAGTTCGGGGAAGATGGTCTTGGCAGTCAGTTTGGTATCATCGACAACGTCGTAGGCAGTAAGGAGGATAAGGTGAGCCCAAATGTCACCCGACATAAGGAGGTAGGTGTCCTTGTAAGTCTTGAGAATCTGCTTTCGGTCCTTTGAGGAACCGTGGGCAAGAAGAAGACATGTGAGCTTGGCACCATTGCGGGTGAATGCCATGTTCTTCAACAAATCTCCACTCTCGTCGCCCTTGACCATCTCGAAGAACTCGGTGAACTCTTCTGTTCCGACCTGGGTGTTGGAGAAGTACTGAAACATGGCATCGTGGAGCATAGTGAAACCAGTCATCTTCTTGTTGACAAGAGAACCGATCATATCTACCAGACTCTTCATGATGGGGCCGCGCTTGTTGGGTTCAGCTTCAAGAATGGTCTTGAGATCGGCAGTGGGCTCCGTATCCTTGGTGAGCTCCTTGAGAGAGAATTCGGGGCCGTACCACTCGCGGAGAAGGATGGCCTTCTGCTCTTTTGTTGCAACGCCTCGGTAAATATCGTCAAGAATCCATGATGCCTCGGCGTGGTTGATCATCTTTCGGACACGGCCGTAGAACTCGGGAATGATGATATCGCGAATCTCCTCGTCGTTCTGGACCAGAAGCTTTCCGATCAAGAACTTGGCATATCGACTCTCAGCGAGCTGGGCATATGTACCCTTCAGTTCACGGGCAATCTGTTTCCTCTGCTCGGGTGTGGCGTACTTGATGGCGGTTTGGACAGCTCGCACAGCATCGTGCTTGAGGACGAAATCCTTGACGCGACCAGTGATGATGGTGAATAGCTCGTCGACTAATGTCTGTCGCTCCTCCTTGGGAACGTGGGACTTTCGTCGCAGTCGTTCCCACAGCTTCTTTGTGCGTTGGACTTCGTCAGCAAGAGGCTTAGCGGCCTTGCGTTCTTGGGCGAGCTGCTTTTGCTTAGCATGGGATTCGCGCGAAGTTTGACCTGGGAGACAATTAGCATTGGTGAGCGCGCATGCTCCATATAGAGAATAACATACCTCGTTCAAAGGTCTTTCCATTTTGAGCACAATTTGAAGACTTCTGGAGAGCTTCCTCGCTCAATTCGGCACCACCATCTTCCTCGTCTGAAACATCCTCCATATCATCATCCTCAGGCTCTTCGACAGGTTGTTTTCGAACCTTGGTCTCATCAAGCCGGGCTTTTTTAACTTTAGAGTCAGTCTTGACCTTACCGCCGGGAGCGGACTTTCGCTTGTTGCCAACAGCTGCGGTTTTGGTAGCCATTGTTGTAAACTTGATGGGTATGGGCGGATGCAGAGTCGTAGTTCAGTCGAGACTTCGCAACTTTTTTTTCTACTGATAGGCTTGAACTCCCGCGCTTGGCTAACTGATAAGAGTGGTCCCGCTTTTCTAATCCTGGGTCGAAAGCGTCACGTGCACCCTTTCCCATTCTCTTTCACTGACAAGAGACTACCTTATTTCATTTCAAATCACACTTCGCTTTTATCGTATTTGTGAATTAACTGGTAGATTAATCTATTTGAATTACCACGGACTTTGTCTTTATTGCTCTTAAATTCTGGTCCGAGATTTGCTTCGAGCTGGACATATGGTCTGGATTTTGTAGTCTAGAAATGGTGATTACAAGAGCTTAAATCCAGAGAAACCAGTATAAATGCTGCGATGAATCAAGTAAACTGCTTTGCTGTGATATTGTCCCTCAGGTGGCAGAAGGAGCTTTGGACGTGAGATTCCACGCCAACTAAAAGTACCGGAGCACAGATCAAAAGCAAACATAACGAATAGTATGAAGGATTCTTGATGCAAAAAATTCCTACCAATCAACAGAAGTAACACCATTTGGCGTTGGTGGAATGTAGCCTTCAAGGAATATTCCGACTGGAGTTGATCTGTTACCGAGTCCAGACTAATGTTCTGCATCGTGTTCACCAGAATCCGTAACTAGACTCAGTAATTCGAGGATATTCTGGTGCCACAATGAACCTATCATGCAAACAAACAGGCATTAAAGTCCTGCAAGTTGCCACTGAAGTATCCTCTGCATATGAGGGGTCGGCACAGCTGTGGCTCCGGCTATAGCGATCCAAATACTATAACCTTCTTTCACGTTCTAAATCAATTAAAGCTCAAAGACCTCAATTTCGTCAGTCATAGACGATATGGACCCTCCATCAATATCTCGAGTTGCCCCCAACCTGTTCGTTGGCAATGTTGCAAGTTCCATGAACCGCAATGTTCTTCGGCATCACAACATCACAGCAATAGTCTCCCTCTTGGACGGCCCGTATTTGAAATGGGATAACCCCAAGAACAGACAAATTGTCCCTCAAGAGTGCCATTTGTTTGTACCTTGCCTTGATAATTCAACGATGGACATCCTCTGCTTATTAGACGGCATCTGCGAATTCATAGACCTACAACTGGATCGTCACAGTTCACTGCGGTCGCCATCTTCCGTTATATCGGAAGAATTGGACTTTGACACGACTTCAACCATCGGCAGCGAAGAATCGATGCGAGAGTCAAATGTCTTGATCCATTGTCGTCTTGGAATATCCCGTTCGGCTTCCATTGCAATAGCATATCTGATGCGTCAACGGCAACAGAGTTTGGACGCTATTCTCGCCGAAGTCAGTGCAAGACGAAAAGTGAAGCCGCGAGACAACTTCATCGACCAACTCCAAGTTTGGCAAGCTGTCGGATACCAACTGTGGGAGGACGGTCAGAGACAAATACCCAAGGCACCCTACCAGGGTTACCTTGATAGACGAGCTGTGAGACTGGCAGCGAAGGGGTTGACGGGTAACGAACCCATACTCCCGCTTTGTGACTGGGACGAATATTGATCGGGCCGGTCGGCATACATTTAAAAACAATATGCAGGAAATTTAAGAGCTTTATGGTCATTGGTTAGTGGGACATTGCATCGAGTTTCACCTAGCGCATATGAATGTGGGAGATGTGCGTAACGATAAGATTGAATAAATTGAATGTTGTAATAAAGCAAATCGAGGGACAGGTCAGAGTAATATAGTAAAACTCCACTGATACGACCGTGAGGATCATGAAGGTTCAATTGATGTAGTACGGTTACCTATGACCTAAGAAGTCATAGATCATAAATGAGTATGATTAATTGTCTTTCCATTAGTATTGAGTGAGAAACCGTCAATAACACGACCAAGGCTCTTAATTCTAAAATGCCGGGCGGTCAGTGGAACACTAATCCTATTCGGTTCAGCACCCCGCCGCCTGTAAACCGCCCCACTCTCATGAGGGCTCTTGGGACTCTCGTCATTAGACTCTATCAAAAGCAATAATTTACACTTATAAGACCCCAGACAACCCGTCAAAATGGGACGAGAAGATCAAATCGAAGAGCGCGAAGTGCTCGAGTCCATTTTTCCGGACGAAATTACAGGTATAAAAATTTGCGGAAAAATAAAACATGTTGTCTGTGCCTAACCACTATTATAGACATCTCTGAAACCGAGTTTAGAATATCAGTCGCATTAGACATTCCCGATGAAGAGGATCAAGATCCTCCTACTATGCTTCTCCAAGTGAGATATCCTGAAGAATATCCCGAAAAGCCACCTCATCTCGACATCCTCGCTCCTCCAAACGCCACACCCCATGAACACTTCAACATCGCAGAAGATCGCGACCAGCTCCTCGCAAGCCTCGATGACACCATTCAAGAAAACCTCGGTATGGCAATGGTTTTTGCAATTGTCTCAACACTCAAGGATAATGCCGAGCAACTTGTCCAAGACCGCAAAGCCGCCGTCACAAAGGCACATGAGGAAGCTCTCCTGGCTGCTGAGGCAGAAGAGAACAAGAAATTCCACGGCACAGCTGTTACGCCTGAGACATTCTTGAAGTGGCGTGAGGGTTTCTTGAAGGAGATGGAGGAGAAGAGGCAACAGGAGGAAGATGAGCGTCTTGCTGAAATGAAGAAGGCAAAGACCAAGGAGCCTGCTCGCTTGACGGGTAGACAACTCTGGGAGAGAGGTCTTGCTGGCAAGGGTGAAGAGGAAGAGGATGATATGCCAGTTGAGGGTGTTGAGAAACTTAAGGTTGAGGCCTCATAAGAGGGTATATAGCAAACATGCATTACTAGGAGTTTGGGCTTGGGAACAATACAAGAGGGCAAGTAGCCTACTTTGAGGTGAGGCGATGAATGATATTACGGCCGTATCTGGCCTTTATTGGTTACAAAGGCCTGGAAAAGCCTAGTACTATCGTAATGATATAGACTTGGGTTCAACCATCCAGTTTCAACTATAACTAGATGTAACAAGGTTTCCTCTAGACATGCCCATTTTTGTTCCTAAACGCCGTACCTAATGCTCTCTTGTCCAATACCTCTGTCTTCGCATAAATTCATCAGCCTTGCATTTCAGCATCTTCCTCGGCGCCATCACTGGCATCCTCCCAGTCATCCTCCTCACCATCAACTGGCTCGCCAAGCTCCTTGTTGATCTCTGATAGCAATTCCTTGGCATGCTCTCCCAGACGCTCATCTTCGTAATCCTGTTGTTGATACAGCTTCAAGCACTGCATGAGCCATTGCCGCGATGACTTCCATGATCCCTTCCATTCCTCATTGACCTTGGCGTTGTCATTCCATGGCTTCGAGGCAGTAGTCTTGAGCTTCTCGCCAGTGATGTAGAGGCACCAGCCACCAAGGTACCATGCCTCAACGCTTGTGTCGTCATCTGTAACAAGTCTCTCCAGAACGCTCAATGCTTCATCCTCCAACTCAGTCTCCATCAACAAACGAGCTAGTGCGATTCTGGTAGGGAATTCAGGAACATCGGGATGCTGGGGAGGCAGATTTTGCCACAACTCGAGACTTCTTCGCAGAGCTGTCTGGGCCTCATTGGCGCGGTTCTGTGAAATTCTGACATTGGCAACTGTCTGCCAGGTCTCTGGAGCAGCAGGGGCGAGGAGCATAGCCTCTGTGATGAGAGTCTCGCAACGCGACTCGGCATCAGGTTCCCATGACAGGTCGGTCATGTACACTTCAGCGACAGCGCATAGAACCCCTCCAAGCTTGTTTTGCTTCTCCTGAAGGGTGGCCTTTTGCTCGGAGGTTGGCGATCGAAGTTCACTAAGAACTGCGATTTGCTTTCGAAGAGCGGTCGCACCACGCTCATACCATTGTACTGTGTCGAGACCACCCTCTTCACTAAGCTGTGCAAGGAGAAGAAACTTCTCAGGACCTCCACCTATTTTTTCATCTGCAGTGCCATCTTCGTCGAGGAAGACTGCGCGCTCAAATGCTGCCCGCGCCTCGTCAATATCGCCGGACTCGACGAAGATTGTACCAAGAAGATTGGCAGCACTGAGCTCAAAATCGCCGCCTTGACCAGTGGCATCAAGAGCCTGCTGAGCGAGGGTGGCAGCCTCTTCTAGTTTTCCGACCTCAAGTTGAGTTTGCGCATCGACAAGGAGTCTTGCGATGTCCGGATTTGTCTTTTTGGCGTCAGGTCTTGAGGGTGCCATGATGCTTTGAGGTGGGGAGTTTGATAATGTAAAATATGTAGACGCTGTTAAGTTTCGAAAGAGTTGATAGTGCGGTGGTATTTATGAAACTATGCGTAAGCCACGGTGAGTCTTTGTGAGACCCAGTTAGAAAGCGACTGTTGCAAGAAATGAATATGAGATATTGTGTAATGGGCAGTCTTGTTCTGTCAGAAGCTTGTGCCTTGGTGTTGAGTGGAAACTGAAAAATTTAGGTGGGTCGTATCGATAACGACCCATGAGAAGCAGTCAATCTTTATTATTCAATTCTTTTTTCTCCAAGGACGGCTCGAATAGGGAGTTGAAAAACTACGATAGACTCGAAGCAATTGACCATCTCAAATGCCAGTCAGGCCAAGCTGTTCCAGCGTTTTATTCTAATATTTGTATTGCAATCTTTTTTTTTTTTTTCTAAACCCCAGGCACTTCTATAAGTACTAAGGAGCAGAGACTGACAGAATGCTATCCAACCGGGAGTAGGTTGACGGCAATCATTAATACTCAGACTTGCAGATTTATTCAAGGGGTGTCGGCAAGGAAGGATTACTCTAAGAGGTGCAATGTAGGACTGTGAATATAGTCCTGCGAATTCGACAAGGCTACGCTGAAACAATTCATCGAAGCACAACTATAGCTGTCCCGGTATTTCTTTCAGTCATGTGCGGGGCGCGGGGCGCGGGGCAGAGTGGAATAGCATCAGTACCCGTCCGACTCACTAAGCATTTGTCATCGCTTCATAGACTTTCCCATTCTAGTATATTATTTCTGTTGAAGCTCATTAACTCAGATATCATATCAGACACTCCATCATGTTTACCGGAATCGTAGAAGAAGTGGGAGGTTAGTTATAATCACACTCTCATCTTGGGCATGAACTCACATGCTTACAGTTGTCTCCAACCTCAACACCAATGACTCAACAGGCGGCACCTCTTTGACCATCTCCATTCCTTCTGGCTCAAAACTCCTCTCGGACTGCCATGAAGGCGACTCCATTTCTGTTAACGGCGTCTGCCTCACAGTTACATCCTTCACTCCCGAGGCTTTCACCATTGGCGTTGCCCCCGAGACACTACGCATCACCAACTTAGGCGATCTCAAGGAAGGCAGTAACGTCAACCTTGAGCGCGCTGTTCGGGCTGATACCCGCATGGGCGGCCACTTTGTTCAAGGCCACGTCGACACTACTGCTGAGATTCTCTTTGTTGAGAAGGATGGTAATGCCTTGACTTTCCGGTTCCAACCTGCCCGTAGGGATATGTTGCGATACATTGTTTACAAGGGTTTTATTGCTATCGATGGCACAAGCTTGACTGTCACCAAGGTCAACGATGATGAAGCCTGGTGGGAGGTTATGCTGATTGCTTACACCCAAGAGAGGGTTGTCGTGGCCCAGAAGAAGAAGGGCGACACTGTCAATGTTGAGGTTGATATGATGGCCAAGTATGCTGAGAAGTCATTGGGCGGTGTTGTCGGCTCAGAACCTGGCGCTGCTGCCTCGTTCCCCTTCATCGAGAAGATCGTCGAGAGACTTGTGGCCCAAGCATTGGGTGGAAAGCCATGAGAAGTCCAATAGATTTAATCATCAAGTTAACATTTGGGTATCATGTTGCTCATAGTCCTACC
>PVPY01000768.1:0-40346 GCA_002982035.1 Fusarium algeriense
GTCCCAGTCAGGCTCAGTCTCCCTCATCATGACACCTCCAGCTACTTGCTCAGATTCTTCGACATAGTAGCTTGAGTCGCTTCCAATCAATGTCAAGGTTCCGTACACAACAAGACGTCGGCATTTCCTGCTTCTGGTGAGTCTCATGTCCCTAGAATAACTTCAAGTATACCTACAATAGTCCTGTTATGCTCACATTTCCGTAAATCTCCAAGTCTGTAGCTTCAAGTGTTCCCAGGACTCGGAGTTTTCCACAGCCCTTAATCTTATCGTTGGCAACAGTGTATCCGTTCACCAAGATGTTTCCGTAGGCCTTGACCTTGCCACTGATCTTATGTCAGTTTCTGATCACTCCCAAGAAGAAGTACTGTAACTCACTCGCATCTGATGCTTCCGTTCAGACCAAGGCTTCCATAGGCGTCAACCTTCTCTCGGACGATCACGTCCCCGTTCAAGTTGATGCTGCTTCCTGACTTGACGGATCCCACAACCTCAATGGGTCCGTTAAGGTCGATTTCATGGTCGCTCTTGATGCTTCGAGATCTCTTGAAAGCCGGGGAGCTAGCGTAGGAGGTAGTGTTATAGTAGCTAGCCATATTCAAGACTTTCGAGTTTGTTTCTGTGTCTCAAGTGTTCTCGCAGAAGATTGCAATTGTTGTTAAAGTAGTAGTGATTGTAAGCTGTTATACAAAGATGTAAGTGAAGATGGAATTTCGAAATACTGTCCTTAGGAACAAGGACGTTCTTCTTATACTTCATATTTTCAACCCATTTGCGCAAAGAGGTTGAAACTACACATAGGCATACTGGAGCCTCAATAGTCTCACGTCCATACAAATCACCCTTGCTATGTTAGCCCCAGCCATAAGGCATATCTTGCAGGACGGTATGGGACCCTTATTACTCAAAGCCAGGCACGGGACCCGTAGATGGATACCGATATGCCGGGCACTGCAGCAAAAGGGCGTGACGCCTTATGCAGGTTGGAGCAATAGAGTAGAGGCTTATCGGGCTAGCCAATAGAGATATGCAGGTCTAGAAAAGTATGGGAGGACTAATAGTAGTTTGTGATTCATCTCGAACTTACACCGAGTGACCAGTATCTCGATCTTTTTACCATGATTAATTCATTCGGAACAACATTACTCTCATATTAATCTCCGTTACAAGATGCAATCGCTTTACTGTTCAAGTCTCTGGGTATGTACAAGACACTCAAGGCACTCTTTGTGGAGTCCCCAGCCTAGAAATGTCTAACAACAGGGGTCTAAATAAATCGTCCTATATCCAGGACCGAGACCAGGACCAACGCCTCATTTTGTCCCACGAACACCACCATTTCACACTCTTCACAATAAACCATGACTGATTAACTTTCATTCCTTGCATTCACATGCTCAATGCGCCATAAAGACCCAGAAATTGGGGAACCAGCTCAGCAAGGGTTGTAAGCTAAGGACTCATTATTGGTGTTTGCCTTGGGAGAAACATCCCCTTGAGTAGACCGAATTGTCGATCACACTGCATCAAATTCTGCTGCCTTGATTCTCGGGCGTACTCTACCGTATCGTGCTGCGGGCTTTTAACGTTGAAACCCTTGCTCTCGTTAAGAATCGCCCGAGGCTGTACAGTCTCTTAGTTCCGTTAGTTTATTCAAGTTGTCCCCAGTTGGATCTGCGCCTCAGCCCTATGACTGTCCTTTCCTTGCTGTTAATTCGCTGATGTTGGAGTATCCCCGTTCAGAGGCGCACACCACCCTGTTTCCTTCTAGAAGAAGCCAAGCCATTGTCCAGGGGTGCCCCATCGTTGCCTAGTAAGCAGTCAAGGCATCTACACGATATCTTGACATTTCCAGCTGCGATGAATTTGATGTTTCATACCTGCCTAAATCTCGTATGAATGATCCAATACAGGTCAATTTTAGAGAAGAACTCCTAAAAATGGTATTCATACGGAAGCACGATAACAAAAGACTAGTAAAATTACATAGAAAAAGTTCTAGAAATAACAAATACCATGGTCACTTGACAACGAATTCAACATCGTCACGTTACCACGCCCTGAATCCTTCTGACTCCGATCGATAAATGAAACCGGGGTATTAATCCCACCATCTCAAATCAAGGATATTCTTGACACCCTTTCCTTGGTCCCCACCAAGTTCGTCTTCGTAGGGCTGATGTAGCCTTTTAGAATATGACATTTCAGTCATTTAATCTCCGCCCACGAAGCCGAGGCCAATACCGCTGCATATGGCAGCAAACGCCCAAACGCCCGCATACACTGCAGCACCAGTGGCATCGACACGATACAAGGTCTTGGATGAGGTAAGGAATGTGTTGACTGCAGTGACAAAGGCAACGACAATTGTTCGACGAATAACAACCTTGGTCTTGACAGTGTAACCCCACACATTCCACCAAACGGTCTCTCCGAGAGAAGCAGCCACGGGATCAAACTCAGTGATCTTGTCATCCTCCTTGGCACGTGCTGTCGTCGCGAAAGGCGCGAAGATAAAAGTGCTGGCGGCGATTCCGAAGAGGGTCGTCACAGGGAGAATAGCAGCGTACGAGGCATTGTAGGCGGGCTCCAATGTTGGCACTCCTGAGTAGTTGACGACCAAAATACGAGGCAGAATGAAGCGTAGCGACAAGACGAGGACAACAGTGTAGATGCCTGTTGACAGAGAGGCCGTGTACATCTGAAGGGGAAGGTCGAGGAGCTCGCGGTTGGGCAGGCCTGCAGCAGCGGCTGCCGAAGGTGTATGGACAGGAGAAAGCGGGCGAAGCAGGAAAAATGGCACGGCGACTGAGAAAACGTCAATGGCAAGAGCCGAGGCCGAAATAGTCCAGCTGAGCTCGTAGAAGGTTGAGAGGAGGTAGTACTGTTCATAAGTCAGTTTTTACAGATCCATATTTTGCGACGGGTGGAGTCAACTGACGTGAGGGCCATGGGCGAGAAGATTCAGCATCGCAACATCAAGGCTGTCCAAACTGCCATACCATCCTAATGTTAACTCAATCCTAGCATCGCCGTTAGTATTTCTTCCGTTGCGCAAGCTTATCCGACTCACACTCTCCATCCAGCAAGAAGCGAAACCTCTGCCCAAGTATCCTGGCTTCTGCTGAGAGCAGCAAGCTCGCCGTTGGTAAGCTCGGCCAGCAAGCTATATCCCAACGAAGCCATCGCGAAGCTCGCCGCAACAGCGACAGGGAACTTTGCCTGATGCGGGACCATGTCGCGAAAGGTGCGCGGAGGTTGTTGGACCTCCTTTGGCGATGACGGAATCGTCGTCAATGCAGTGTCATCATCGCCGGCCGCGGCGCTTCGTCGCGAAGTCATGTTTTTTGGTGTTGAGACAATGACTGAGATTTGGGTTGGGCGCTACTTGTCTGGAACAAAGTATATAAAAGGTATGATAGCGTCGCGATGGAGACAACAGAGCGCTGATAGTTTGTGATGTTTGTGTATTGGAGGTAGGTATTTCTGTGCACCAGGGAATAAGTGACAACTGGAGCGATAGAGTGGGGGTGATCCAATAGATGTGACGTTGACGTCGTTCCCGTCGTCGTCAAGGGTAACTGACTTCATTTTCTCCACACTCAGACTAAGATGACATTGGTTAGTCGTTTTAAAAGCCAACAGAGATGAATTTTCTGCCTCCTCAAGATGGAAGAGCTTCTTCTTTTCTTCTTCATTTTTATCTCAAGATGAATCAAACATTGACACTTCAATCAAGTGTGACCAAGAAAAGGAAGCCCATCGCTTTCTCCAATCTTGCTATCTCCATCATCGATCCTCTTATACGAGGCTGTATATTCTTTTGCTCCATTGTGACTCTGAACTGCGTGATGTCTCATCACCTCTCATTCTTCTCAATTGATGCTTCTTCATTTCCTGTCTGTATCTCATGGTGATTCAATGTTGTAACACGGCAGTGTGGTTTCAATATTTGATTTCCATTTGATAGGTAGGTATTTATTCGGGTGCCAACTCGACGCCTATCCGAATCCTCACTTTAACCTCGTGGCAATGCAATCTCATCTCGCTCCCCAAAAATCCTGGGCGAAGCAAAGAAGGGCCTTTCCAACTCATCGGTGCTAAAGATCCGTGGCGGAGCTTGGTCCACCTCAACTCGCTGTATAGGTATGTGTACATATAAATAAGAAGGAATAACGTGTATGTCCATCGACGTCATCCCATAGATAATCCAACTCCAGAGCCAACATGCCCGCCCGACCCAAGAGATATACTCCGTCCCATTCGTTAACCCATTAATGATGCGTCCAAAATCATTTATTCCTCCATGCGACCAAAAACACCATCGTCATCATCTTCGCTACGGCCACGCGAACGCATCTCGAAATCGTCGTCATCCATGACCGAATCACCGCTACCATCCATTCTGACGTCGTCGCTGGGACGTCTCATCTCACCGCGAGTGAAACTCTCGGGTTGTCGACTTGGAAAGCTGTTAATGAAGCTTGCCGACAGTGATGCCGCCTGATCCAGGTACTGAGCTGGCAGCGGAGGAACAGGGGGGGCATCAGCAGGAACCATGGCAGGTCGAGATCCGTTATTGCTACCAAAGCTGCAGCTCAGTAGCTCAACTGCAGCAGCCAGATCTCGATCATCCTCGCCTGTAGCGTTACGCCCGGAAGACCCTGGGCGATGATCAATGCTTGGCTGGCGGTAGTGACCAAATCCTGAGCCGTATGGTGCACTTCCTGCACCAAAGGAAGCAGCCGAAGCAGACTGGAAGCTTGTCGCGTATCCGCCATTGCTGCTGTAGCGCTTATTTCGGTACGAAGTGCCATCGACATTGACCCCTTCGGCATACGGAGGTGGGGTAGTATCGGCAGAGCTTTGTCGCTCAGCAGGATCGGAGTATCCGGACGCAGCAGGCGAGGATGAACCAGCTTCACTCTGGAAGTCCTTAGTAGACTCGGGAGGAGTGTCGGCGCTGTTGTCAACGCCGTTCATGGTTACCAGAACAGAAGCAGCCTCAAGCAGTTGAACTTGCTGGTGCTTAGAAATGAGCAGCTTTGAGGTCAAAGCCCACTCGGGTGTGTGTTCCCACCTAGACACAGTCAGTGACACCGATCATGGATACGAAACGTTACACGCCGAAAACAGCTCTCATCCTAAGACAAGGCTTGCTGTACTGGGGCAAATCATTGGGAGGAGGGGGACCAACAAGTGCTTAGTCAAGCAGCTGCTATGCTTGTAGCCTTTACCGCACTTGTCACAGCGAACCTCAACCCTGTTGCTCTTCTTACTCTCCTTGAGAGTCTGGCCATCGCTGGCACGGCGTTGACGAGCCTTCTGGAACTTGGTAGTTCCCTCATCAGCCGAGCCCTCATTCATATCGTCCTCAATGGCGCTACCATTGAGTTCTTGCTTCGTTTCGGGTATCGACTTGTGGTTCGGGAGACTAGCGGGCGGAGAGGGAAGGCTACCGGCGATAGCAGCCCGGGCAGCAGCGCTCTTGGACATCCGGCGTCCACCGTTGCTGATAGGCAAGGCGGAGGAACGCTCACTTTCCCGAAGAGCGGCGGCGATCGCAGTCACGTTGGTATTCGGGTTCGTGACAGACTTGCGTCGAGTCACACGGTGGTTGGTGTTTAGAGCACCTGTGAGCAGCGAGTGCGAGCTCGTCCGAGCGTGGGATTGACGGCCAGGCAGGGCCGACGATGTGGACGACATCGGAGAACGATTCTGAGTCAATGGCCTCGAGGACTGCTGCATTTCCTGAAGAGGATAAAGGAGATCAGCAAATCTGGGCCTTGAAGGTTGTTTTTGCCATCTGACAGGTCGTGCACAGAAAGATCATGACAGGCAAGATCAGGGTATCAGGCAGGGCTCGGGTCGGTTTCCCTCTGAGGGATGAGGGCAGCGTACTTTGGATGAGGCCATTGCCGGCGACTTGGGTTGGATGTTCAGGATTCGACCGACTTTAGTCGTGTCGATCTTGAACTGAGTGTTTGGATTGGTGTTGTTAGTTACTCTTGGGCTTGAAGTTTGTGAAGTGAGGTTGTTAAGTTTCAAGTGTTGAGGAAGAAGTAAAGTCCCAGAGCAAACGAGAAATAATATTTTGGGAGAACAGCCAAGGTGTGTGGCAGAAGGTGCGGGGGAGTGTATCTTGGCTCTGAATAGATGGGCTGTGTGATTTTATCACCTCGCTAGTACCCTTTGAGGAATCACTGAACATGATCTTGGCCTTGGAAGTCTGAGAGGGGCCTCCCTCTATGGCTGAGGGAACCAAGCAGCCAAACAAGCCTGGAGCGGCGACCGGTTACAACGCCTTCTTCCCCCAGGCCCAGGGGCATCCATCCATTCAATGGCGACAGGTGGAGAGTATGAGACCAGCCAATTGGCTGAACCCATGCCCGAACTGAGTTGCAGCAAGGAAGAGGAGTGGAAGAGCGCCTGACCTGGCTCGTGAGGGGGCGTGTTCTGTGTAAACAATGGGCGTACGATGCGCCCTATTAAGAAACTGGCCAGAAAGTACGTCGCAATCGACCGGCGAGCAGGGGCTGAGCCATCCCCTTGTCGTGGACCTGAAATAATTACCTAGATAGATATGTGAGAAGGAGACACGATACGACACGACACGATAGTGCCTGACTCTTTTATGAAGAGGAAGTTGCAGAGGAATAAGCTTCATTGTTGACGATATCATCTACCGGCGAGAAACAGCGACAGGTGAGGGAGATACGGGCGGGAACCCGAGGTACGTATCCCATCATTCCCCTCCTTGTGGTGCATGAGGCGTTGTGTTTTGCGCTGTGTCCGTGATTGGATCCTTGGATAGGCCTTTCTCGATAAGGTATAAAAATGGTGATGTTTCTCTTTGTGCACCATCATAAAAAGAAGTGCAGACGTGCCAGGGTCTTCTTGTCCGCTGCACAACGTTGTAGCCAGGGGATGAAACTAACCGTTTCCCTGGAGCAGCTGCATTTCCTCTCACAGGTCCCGTCTACGTCTGGACAAACGTTGCCGGCAGAGATGGAATAAGAGAGTTCAGCAGTTGCTAGCATCTCGACGAATTGCCATCAAGGGAGCCAGCCGTGTTTGGTCGGGTTCTCATCATCCGTTTTTCTTGTTGGGAATCATCAGCAGTCAAATCGTGAACGATTCTGGGCTGATTCGTCACCCGACGCGTCCATGTTCTCATTCTCTTGTCGTACATAATACAGTACACAGTTTTGTACAGTTCACTCACTGCATTCACTTGCTGCCTGCGCTGCTCGCTCTGCATTTCCCCAACTTCCGAGACGGGTAGAGTGGACAATGGCCCCGTGGCCTAGCTTGGCGAGGCCATCCGATGTCCGCTCCAGGCGTAATCGAGATGGGTATTGAAAGCCCGCACTGGGCGGAGAGGGTGTTGATGAATTGAACGAGGGAGGACTGATTTGGAGACGGCCATGGAGTAGGGTGTTGGAGCCTGGGCTCTGGGGAATCAGAAGAGGGGCGATTGCATTCGCACGGTGCGTTTCTCTACTGTGCAATACTCATTCCTTGGAGAGCAAAAAGACACAAGATCTTGAATTAGGATGCAAAAATAAACTAATCAAAAGGCCTACTAAATTATCCTGAGTTTTGCCTAGGTATTTTTATTATTTAGGATCATCGTCTTGAGTTTTCTGACTTCCCCTAAAGTAGTCACTAAAGACGCTGTTCAGTGTTCGACGTGTCTCGATGTGTGAGCCACTTTGACCATCGAAAACAATAGTTCGATGCGTGTCGAGAGCATACCTGGAAATGAAGTAGGTGATAGCGAACGTGTCTCAGGTTCTACTTCCAGGTCCAGGTGTCCTTCTCGGTTCTCGATTTGATCCAAGAACTGTTTAACTTTTCTTCATCTCGACCCAGTGACCAGTGACCGACTCATCTTGCATCGGGATATTTTAGAAGCGAGCCGAGAATCTTAACCGAGAATCTTGAGGATCGGATTGCCCTGCATCGAAACTTTTATTCCGTTCGTATAGAATAAACTCCTCTGCCCAACTTGTGGCTTGAGGTCCCCACGATGCAATAATGATTGTGTTCCGTTTCTGGAAGAGGCTTGGGGTGGGTGAACAGATAACAGACAACAGCCCTGAAGCTCAAGGAGTGCAGCGAGGCTCTCGCTAGTTGTACCAGCTTAAGACGCGTCTAATAACACGTCAGACCAAGGAGCGATGGGTTTGTTTCGAGCCCTGGAGTGTGGAGGTTTGGAAAACTTGTTTCAGTGACCTTTCACGCGTAATCCTTTTCCATGGATTGCATGAAGTTTTTATGTTTTGGGTTTAATTGTGCAGTGCGGTTGGAATTGTGTTCCTGAATGGACTGGATGTTACGTGGGGTTTAAACGCCAGCCGCTCACATAAGCCGTATCCAGGAAGGAGAGATGAAATTCAGCGGCAAACCGAGGATTCACAACCAGTCATTCATCAATGACTCTAATACGACTTTGAATACCAATTAAAGACTGTACCAATTCGGCTGATTGCATTAACATCCTGACATCAAATGAATTCTCTAATACGTAGTGTGTACCACTTACACGTGGTGAAGACCCCCGTCGCTTCAGACCTAAACCCTTGACCTAACCCTTGACCTACCTACTCCTTTTCGGTTTAATGTCCAGCACAAGCCAAGATGAGGAGCCCTGATCTGATCAGATAACGCTGTTTCTTCGGTCAACTGATCGCTGACTGGGCTGATGTTTTATTATAACCTGGCCCGGACACGGTTTTCTGTGTCTCTTGTGGTCGGGCAAGAATTGGTCGGAAAGGAGTTTTTATTCGGCAATGGCTGATTTCAGGGCGATCCAAGAAAAAAGTTTAAGACCCCTTCTTTTCCAACTTTTTTTTTTTTTTTTGTTGTCTGTCAGGTGAAGTGATGTTTATGCTGGAACCACAAATTCCAAGTAACCTCAAAATTAATGCAGTGAACACGTAGGAACGTATTACTGTTACTTTATATTAAGTGCTCGTAGAGAACATTCTCGCTTTTCGAGTATGAGATACCGACCGACTCCATCTTCAGTCACTGGATTGCAATTCCCCGAAATGGCTATGGGGCGTGTGTATAGAAAGACGCCCAGATGGTTTAGCTGCATATCATTTCATGGGCGTCGGGTCAGCTACGCCCACTACACTGTGGCGCTGTCATCTCGAGACTGAACTCTTTGGGAACAGTAAAGGAGATGCCCTGAATTTAGCTGCCAACTCAATCTTTAGCTTTTACTACGTAGGAGAACGCAACTAAGGCGCAGCCCGGAGGCTCCAGGCATCACTAATAGAAAGCTGAAAAGAGAACCGTGCCCAGCAGGGTAAAAACAAATCCGCCAGCTTATTGCTCAATTGAAAGATGGTCTCTTTGAGAACGCGCAATGCACTGTGCCTCTTTTCGATTGGTGTTTGCCTCTTGAAGAAAGAAGCCAGATTAGCCAGATTCTCACATAAGTAAGGCGAGGTAAAGAGGATGCGGGTGTGTATATCATTATGCCAACGTAACAAATAGTCTGAGCGATGGATGAATGATACCTGACAAGAGAAGCGGCTCAAGTCTCTCAATGGCCAATGTGTCTAGGATGTGCAATCTTTTGCGGCAATTACCATTAGCTGCAAGTATTGTCGAATCCTAGAGGTCTCTCTAGTTGCAGTTACAGTACAGTCGCAGTTCGATAGGATAGGTTCGTGAAATTCAGCCAGGATTATAGAGATACTCTATTACCCCTCAAATGGCTAAGATCATCCCGTCTCTGTTCTAAACCTGTCCTGGATGATTGACCGGTCTCACCTGACAAGCCTATTGATTGCTGGTCACAAGGACCATCAAGAGCATCGCATCGTGGGGAAGAAACCTTGACATGTCTGTTCCTGTTGTGCACATACACATACTGTACAGATAATTGTGGAAGGTGTAACACCAAATGGTGGACTGCCGGATTTGTTAGTCTAGTTATCGAGATCTCTGTTTTTTCCCCCGTTATTGTTATTAAATTTACAATACTTCAATGGTATGCTAACACATACTCGATTAGAAGCAAAACAAGGCATAACCCCATTTTTAGCAGTCAAGATTTACGACATGTTCCTGACTATCCTCCGAAACCACTACTGTCTTGAAATAGGGCCTTGACGATCAATTTGAATCCCAGCTCACATCGGAAAAAAACTGCCAATGAAGCTATGCCCTCCAATGCCAATTTTTTCCAACGATTGGGCTTTGATACATATGGAGCTTATGATCTGAGGCATCGGTTGGAATGGTTACATTATTACTTAGTTACTTGGTATTTTCTGACACAAACAATGCCGAATTGGCTTTTACAATTGGTAACAAGATTTCAATTTTTTTTTTTCTTTTTTTTTTCAGGTTTGTGATACAGATGACGCCATCAAGTCTTCTCCCCTGGCCATGGAACCCATGCCGAGAATTTCTTTTTACATCTATTGCATATTAACTTTTAAAATTTCAAACTCAATGATGTAACTATAATATGAAAATGAACAACAAACAAAATTACAAACATATGCAAGCTGGTGTGGAAAAAAGAGATGGATTCCTCAAAGTAAAGACTCCATCAGAGGCTCAGAGTGGAAATTTTTGGGACACATTGGGAGCTTTGAGCTTCCTCTGACAAAGCCAATCAGACTCAACAAACATTCCTCCACAGTTTACCAATCTCGATCTTCGATCCTGTCTTGGCCGGCAAAAGACTGAACAGAAAAACTCCCTCACTGCCGTGCGAGTATGCCGGTTATTGGCTACCTAACTCTGAGACATTGGCACGAGGGCGTCGAGAATACAGTGCATTGCATCTCAGTGCATTGTAGCGCGACAATGGCCTGAGCCCAGTCCTCCTCTCGTCCTTGATGTCCTTCTGCAATGCAAATCACTGGCCAGATGCCTGCACTATGGCGATCCGGGGTGCTTGATAAGGCACAAGCACCAACACCAAACAAAGCCGCCGCTTGCAAGACCCGCTGTCCGGTTCACAGACTTTTCCCTATTGGAGTTTGGCTATGCTCAAGAGGCTTAGCTGGGTTCATGACAACTGGGGCCAGGTGGATTTGTGATACGCCAGAAACACGCAGTTCAGTCCAGTTCAGCAACCCAACAATAACCTCTTCCCCGGGGGCAGAAGACCTAACACTAATCCAAAAGGGTTCGATGCAAATGGAATGTTCGGTCACGACCCTTGGTCTACAGGGCAATAATGAGATGGTGAGCTATTCGTGGTATATGAGTTGATGATAGAACGACGACCCAGAATATCAACCTATTCGGACCTTTGAATCCACTCCTATGTAAGGGAACTCAGCGTACGGCGGTCGCGGTCACGGACTACAGACAGCCGATTTGTACAGCACATACCGTACCGCGGCTTAACTCGTACCACCGGCACTTAGATTATGATCCCGCCTTTGTTTGTCGGTTCAGAGCGGCAGTGAAGCCCGCAGCTCCGTCTCCGTGAGAACCTATTTGCTGTCCTGTCCTGTACTGTATGTACTGTCGGCGCCGAGGCTTTCCCCGCCTTTTCTGGATTACCTGCTGTTACCCCTCTATCACGACACGGCCGCTGATATGGAAATGGACGCGCGGGACTCGCACTTAGGGTGTTGATAATACGCACAGGGGTGTGCGTGCTTTACACCCGCATCATAGCAGGGATTCTAATGAGAATGTGGATATTCCTTTCAGTATCCAGTGTCCATCTTGATAAGAATGGAGAAATTCATGCTCAGTTCACTGGGACAGTGACAAAGACCGTTTGAGAGGTGCCTAGACGATGCTACTTACCATGTTACAAGAATGAAAAGCAACGTAAGCTTGTTGGAGCTGTCGACCTCTTATCATGTTCCTGAGCTGTTCCTGCATGACATGGAAGCTCAGTCCACGTGGTATCATCTCATTGTGTTTTGGAATCTCCCTCACATCCGGCCCAACACGAAGAAATGACAAGGATTCTATCACTATGATCAACCATTAACTGCTACAGGCGTTCCCAATGCCATGGTCTAGTCTGTCAGTTCCCGAGATCAGCAATGCTTATCGGGCTCGGCCAGTTTAGAACATGGGACGAAGGAATGTTGGAGGGGACCCTGCCTCGGCGACGAGCCCTATGATGAGCCCTACGACGGGTTCCCGAATTCCTTGGTTCCTTGATTCTGATTCCAGAAACATGATAAACTTTTTAAGCTCTGTGGCTTGACAATTGTTAGCTGAAAGTTGTTGATGAGGCTTGACTGGGTCATATGGAGACTATTACCCAAGACTAAGCATCCAGGTAAGTCATGGCGTGCTAATCTTGAGATATGAGCTCAAAAGGGTTATTATTTGCAATTCACCGCATCTTTCAACAAATAATAAGGTCTCCAGCCTGTGAGTTACGCAAGTGCACTCATAAATTGGTGACGAAGAGTCACTGCCGATGTCGGAGTACTAGCTGTGAACTAACACGGCACCTTTTTGTCTCGATAAAGGTTCAGGGTATTGTAAAGAGCTTCTGGTGAGCAGCAGACTGGTTCAGTGAAAGATCTGTTTTGTTTTGAAATAGCAGCCGGCAACAGTGAAGCGTCTTTTGTGGCAGAAGCCTTCATACCTGGTATCTACCGTGTTCCTGAGAAAAGACGCCGATCATGACATCAATTCGCTCACCAAGCCACAGCAACAAGATCAGAGGCTTTTTCAAAGACATCTCGTGTTGCCAAAGATAACAATATCCTGAAAACAAACCAAAAACATTACTTCTTAGTAATTCTATAGTGACATTTGAAGCAAAGTCACACACAACAGACGGAACATCGCCGCGCCGTAAGATCTACAGCCTAGCTCATGTACCCCAGATTAATTAAAACAACCTTAGTTTCGATTTCCGGCGGGCGCTGGAGCCTTTCCCATGTCCAAATCCGTTGACACACGGAAAATAGAGTCAAGATAGCGATGCGTAACACTTTTTGCAGCAAGATAGAGGTCTTTTGTAACAGACCAGTGCCTAGAAAATCAACCCCCCACGCTGGTCGGTGGCGTAGTGACGACTATATTTTAATAATTTGTGAGACTTTAAGGGTGAGGGAAATACTTTTCCGTATTTTTTATTTTCTTTTTGGTGAGGGAAAGTCAAATTTATTGTTACTGCAACAACATAGCTTACGAGTAATCAACGCGTTCGCATAAACTTTACAGCAGCAGAATCAACAGCACAACATGCCTGATCAGGACGTATATCGCAAAGTCGGCCGAGGCGGCGCCGGAAATTTCGTATCCAGCAAACCTGAAGATGCCGCCAACGTAAGCTGATTTCTATTAACCATCTCGCATTCGTATCTCACACTCTCAGGCCGATCTCGAGGCACAGAACCTAGCAACAGAGGAGGTCCAACCAACCGCCAACGCCCCCGCGCGAGCCGGTCGCGGTGGCTTTGGCAACTACGTGAACCCGGAAGAGTTACCAGATGCTAAAGAGCAAGAAGAGATGGCCCAGAAGACAGCGGCTGCTGTGAATGCCAGTCTCAAGAAGAACCATGTTGTGAGAGGAGGGCTTGGTGGTAGGGGAGGCGCAGGAAATTGGAAACATGCTATTTCTTTTGAAGAGGAGGAGAGGATGAGGGAAGAGGAGAGGTCGAGAGGGGAAGAGCTGGCTAAGAAGGTGAAAGAAGAGGTTGATAAGGGATTGAGAATGCCTGAGAAGGTACACCATGGACATCATACTAAGCATAACGATCAATGAGGCGTGTTAATGGTGGTGGGTCAATTGGAACCTCTGTTATAATTTCTGGGCCATGGTTTGATTATAGCTTATCAAGACTTTTACTCATATCCTATCCTTCATATCGTTGAGGTCGTGTTCTTAACCAACTGTCCGCTATGTTGAACTGATATCTTTCATCTCATCTTACCACACCTTCCAGAGGTCCATCATCTTGATGACAACCAGAACACCAAGCTTCTCAAAAGGCCTTGGGGAGCTCAACTTCTCTCGAAAACTTGAGTGCAACCGAACTAAGCTCATCCAAACCAGTCACATCCTCTTCCGGTCCTGGCATCTCGAAGAGGTCATAGTCCGGATCACACTCAGTGCCAGCTGGTGGTAAGGTGCCCTTCTGGAAATATTCACGTATATAACGAATGGAGCATGCTGAAGGCGCCGCGATCGAACAGTGCTTTGAAGCAAGTTAGATAGAACGACGCAAAGGTCAAAGGAGGCTTACACCGTAGGAGTTCTGCTTGAGAACAGCTGAGCTGGGGAATTTGGCAGAGTTATTGAAAGCACTTTGTAGGGGCGTCACATTATCAGCCATGTTGCCGATATAAAGAATTGGATGTGCAGTATCGCCCCTGAAGTCGGCTATTGGAATTGTCAGTTATGGCTTATACTCTCGCAGCAAAGAACTACTCACCATCTGTAAACTTCCACTTTGGCCTCAGCTTTCTTCCCACACAAGCCAAGCGGAAATCGGAGTTCACAGCTCCCGCCCAACGACTAGTGCGTGTGATCCTGTCAAAATACTCTGCAATCTCCTGTGGTGTTTCTGTGACAGGTTTAGAGTCCAGGCACATAATAGCAGGGAAAGCATCAAGCTCCGTTTGGGTCTCAAGGGGCATAGTGGCAGGCGTTTCTCCCAGTTCACACATATCTCCATCGAGACTCTTGTTTCTGCTCCCGAGCACCATCTCATAATAAGGTGCTCCGTCGCCCTTTTCCAAGGAAGCAAACACACGAGCCAACTCAGGAAATTTCTTAAGGGGAGCATAGATGGATGTTTGGATGAGGCGTTGAAGATGGGAATAAGTGACGAGGAGAGGTAGTTCAGGGCCTAAATCATGTGTCCAGGCGGGAACAAGAACTGGCGATGTCTTGAGGCGGGCGAGGAGATCGCTTCGACGTTTCTCAATAGCCTTCGGCGAATCAGCGTAGAAAGCACATTTGAGGGGGCCGGATTTATGACAGGCTTTGTCGAAGCCGTCGAAGATCATGTCTGTGTCAGAAACGAATTTCCCGTGATCGAGGTTGAACCAATCGTAGTAGTCAACATTTCCTAAGTCTCAAGTTAGTCATGAGTAGAGAGCTACTGTATATCTTTGAGACTCACCATCGCTGACCAGTCTCTCAACACGCTCAGGATAGAGTCCAGCAAAAACACCACCGAGAATTGTGCCATAGCTGAATCCCCAGTAACGAAGTTTCTCATGGCCCGTCTTATCGAGGATCTCAAGCATGTCTCGAGCGATGGAAGCACTACCAACGAACTGCATAAGACCGGTTTCCTCCATTGCCTGTTCGCAAGTTCCGGAGTAGGCTGAGGCTCGAGCATAGGCATCATATATAAGACCTGGGCGTTCGTCTGCGACTGGTGTTTCTTGAAGAGCCCAGAGTTTTCTCTTTTGGGAAGAGCCCCAGCACTCAACTCGAGGTGTAGAGACACCGACTAAGAAGTGTCAGTTGATTCAGTCCTATTTTACAGGGGATTTGTATAACTCACCTCCTCGTGGGTCGAAGCTAATAACATCCTATGATCATGAGCAAAAGTATGGTGAAAGGTCTTATCAAAGACTTACATGGTTGTCACCAACAACTGCTTGTAAGATGTGGCCCCTTTTTCTCACAAAGGAGACTCCTGATCCACCAGGTCCCTAAATCAATACGTCAGTTTCTGTTTCCTTCAGTAAGATGGAGAGCGTACTCCAGGGTTCACAAAGAGCGGAGAAACCGGGTTATCCTTGGATTTGGCTGGTAGCTTGATAACACCAAGAACAACTCTCTTATCATCTGAGGGCTCAAGCCAGTCCATTGGAACCTAGATATAGGTTAGCATTTATAGCTAGGAGGACATAGTTTACTACTCACATCAAGTCTTGCACATTCGAACTTTTCATAACATGGTTCCCAGTGTAGTTTTCGGCTTGGCTTGACCTATTATTCTTGTTAATGTGCCTGTTGAATGAATTCCTTCCCCATAGTGCATTCTTACATCGCTCCAAGTCCATGGCTTTTCTGCTGGTTCCTCGATATTCACTGGATGCGCATGAGGTCGGTGGTGGAAGAACGTAAGAAGAAAAACAGCAGCCAAAAGACCTAGCACTGTGGAATAGTTGGACTTGTGTGATCGTTGTTGAAGACGTCCTCTTAATAGAGGCGCTGCCTCTGCGGTCGCCTTTTCACTCATGGTAACAACCTAGTAGAACAAAGTAAGATCAAGGTATCTTACTACAAACAAATCAAGAATTCAATGCACTGCTCACAAAGGCAAAAATCACAGGAAAGAAAGATGAAGAGGTAAAATCAAGAAAACAAAAGGGGAAAGGAATTAGACCCTTGAGTCGTTGGACACCTCCCAACTTGGCTACGAATTAAAGCCTTTTGCCTAAGACATGCAACGGCTCGATAAGAGATCGTCAGCGGGCGACAAGTCACTAACCCAGGAAAGTCAAACATGCCTTTTCAGCCCGCCCAAAGAGCTTGTCCAGGGTCTCTGCTAGGCTTCTCCTTGCATTTGCGACACAGAGTTCTGCTTACGTCGTCCTATCACACCGCGGTTTATTCCAATCACCTAATCTGGCATGGGTCATGAGTTCTCATTCTGATCTTCAATACCTTCCTAAACTAGTTCCCCGCATGTTCCGGATTAACAGCTGTTTTCCTCAATTGTTGGCCTTGACAAAATAACCACCCAATCACTCATGTCCCGCCTGCAAAGCTCCAGAAACAGTAGTGTTGGCCAAACTGTTTAGAGCGGCAACGATAAGAACAACTTGGGCTTCTTGGGCTTGGGATACTGGAAATGAATCATTCCCGCCAAGTCCCATCGCATAGAACCAACTCACAATTAAATTGGTGTCGGTGTGTAACTCATGACGAAGAAAAATGGCTTTTCTATAGTATCCCAACGCCGTGGTATGCCTTCGAATCAAAAACACCCATAACGCCCTGTCTCGTAGACCTCTCGCTGTCTCTGCCATGTAAAACTTTTCTCTTTCAGATTTCTTCTCCCATGACTTTTCCCACTCAATCGGCATCCATGTCGATATCGTCCATCTCATCATCCTCGTCACCGCCCTCATCCTCGTCGTCCTCATCGTCAAACATGCCGCTATCGCCCTCCTCATCCTCCTCATCTTCATCATCCTCGTCGACCTCAAGCGCAATGGCAACCTTCTTCTTCTCGCCACCGAAAGCTTTGGTCTTCTCACGCTCAGGCTCCATCTCTTCGATCTCCGCCTCAGTCATGCCCAGGTCGCGCAGGCGCTTCTTCTCGCTACCGCGCATGCGGGGCAGGAGATGCTCGTTCTCGGCAACCAGCTTGCGAGCGAGGGCGAGCTCGCGCTCACGCTTACCAGCCATGCGCTTCTTGTAGAAGACGCGCTCGCGGCGTTGACGGATCTCGGACACACGCTCCATGGCCTTGAGGGTCTTGGCCATGAGGTCTCGGTCGTAGCGGACGGGGACGTTGCGGCGAGCGGCGAACTGCAATGTTGAGTCGACAGTCATCTCCTTGCCGGCGGCCTTGCGGAAAGCCTTTGTCCACTTCAGCTTGCGAGGGTTACGCTTCATCTTGAACTGTAGAGTTGTGTCAGTGATAAACTTTTCAACCAGTTACAGTGCCATAGACGCACGTTCTTGTGACATTTGCTGCGACAGAAGCGAAAGACTCTGGCATCATTGCGCACAAATGTGATACCCTTGCTGGGATAAGCAGGGCGACTGCAAAAGTAACATGTTTCGATTCTGAAGCATTTTGTTAGTTGTAGTTCACAGCAGAGCTTGAGTCGCTAGATCACAGATGCTCGCTCTCGCGGAGGCTGAACTCCAAGCATTTCACCTCTGCAAACCAAACATCCAGTGTAGAACCCATCAGCAACAGAAACATACCTCATTTTGCCTGGGTGGTGGTCTGAAAAACCAAAACAGCTTCAATTCAACTTCCACCCCACTGGTTTGAACAGCCTTCTCTTTTCCACCGTCAATCAAAAAACTTTTTTGCTTAAAGTGCCTTATCGATAACAATTTTAAACTCGGACAAACTTTTGTCCCCCTGCCCCTCCGCCTCCGGTCCGCGCCGGCTGGAAAAATCAAGTGGCCCTGATCTCAAGTTCCGAATAACTCTGCGTCACTAAACTTATTGTCGATACCGCAATCGCTTTACAAAATGGCTTCTGTTATGGCTATAGGTGCCGGCGCTGCCGTCGCGGCCTTTTTGGTGTGTTTGCAATGATTCTAGACTGTTTTTTTGAGTACTAATACCTCTTGCAGGGCCGAGCTGGTCTTGTTGCATGGAGACGATCTCGTGGCGGCGTTGGAGCCATGGGCAAGGCTTTCTACAAGGGTGGTTTCGAGCCCAAGATGACCAAGAAGGAGGCTACTCTGATCCTGTCTCTCAAGTACGTCTTGGCCCAATTATCTTCTCATACTCTGCCCACTAACATCTTTCAGCGAGCGAGCTGTTACCAAGGAGAAGGTCCGAAAGGCTCACCGAACCCTCATGCTCCTCAACCATCCCGATCGAGGCGGTAGCCCCTACCTTGCGACCAAAGTGAACGAGGCCAAGGAGTTCCTGGATAAGAACGGTTAAATCATGATGATGAAAACTACTCTCCTAAGTCCGGTATTCGAATCACGAGCCAGTCACAAAATGGCATTTCCAGAATAGTCAACGATTGGGGTCTAAGCGTGGGCATATGGCCGCGTGTGTATAATTTACACTACTTGTTTTCATAGCGATGGCGTTTGTTAGGTTTAGAGGAAGCTCTTTGGAGCCAGATGAAGGTATATGTTGTTGTTAAAAGCTATCAAGGCTAGACGCTGTATGAATAAAGGGTTATAACGACCCGTTCTCTTCTCACCCCGGTTTTTGTTCTGATCGTTACTTTACATAAGTCTGGTATATCATCTACCCCGTTGCCAGTCCTATTTCGCTGTGGGAATCGTCAAGTTAATCATCTGGAGCATCTTCTTGCTGTCTTTCTTCGAAAATACTCTTCAGTCAACCTTGTTGAGCATCTTATTGCTCAACTCGTCCTCCTTGCGAAGTGACTCCAGTGCAATACCGAGCATAGCACAGAGTGTGTAGTGCGCGTCGTTTCCTGCATTGTGCAGATTCTTGTAGGCAATATCAAGGTCGTTCAGTACGGCACTGAGACCTCGTCCATTGGTTGAACCACACCAAGCTTGGTGGATTTCTTGAGTGTCGACAGGCTCTGCGTGCCCTCCGAGGTAACGTAGGTCTAAGCCCAGTTCAGTGAAATAGCTGATGTCCTGTTTGACATCATGTCCGACGACGACAATATTTCGTTGATCATTAAGCCACGGGTTGAAGATTTCCATGATGGAGTCAGCAACCTGTGGCTTTGTTGGAAACGTACTCGTCCTAGATTACTGTGAGTGGTTGATTGTATTATGGGAAATGATATCCTTACCCAAAGTCGAATGCGTCAGGGCATCCCCTAACAAACTGATGGTTTCGTAAACCAGCATACTCGTAGACTCGGAGATGGTGAGTCTTGATCAAGGGCCACCAGCCACAGCCGACAGACTTAGGGTCGACGCCTTTGATGTCTCGTGTGTCAAGGATAGCGATTCCGATTTCAGAGACAGGGTTAGGCTTTCTTTCAATGGCCTCAACATCGACGCAGATGAAAACAACATCATAACCATCAGGATCTCCCAGCAGTCCAAGACATCTTTGAGTGTTGCGAAGCATTCGTTCTCGGTGACTCTTTTTTCTTGCAGCCTTATCCGGGTCTGCTCTGTTTCTGGGAGGGAAACCGGACTTGACAAGTCGAAACCTAGATTTCCAAGCCAGCTGCTGTTTCGGAGTTGCCGCCTCGAAGGCTTTGATGTCATCTGGGTTGATAGCGGGCCATGGTCGACCATCAAGAGATGCCTCTTCCTCCGATCGTTTCAAGTATCGAGGGCGTGGGGTACCACCTTCGCCGAATTTGAGATAGAATTTTTCCGTGTTCACACCTGGAGGGATCTTGAGCGAAGTATCGAGCTCAAGATTGATTTCTTCGAGGAATACTTCGAACTGCGCTGTTGGAATCAAGAGGTAGGGGTCTCTAGCCGGCTCCCCTGGATCATGAAGATAGAAGCTTGTCATGTTAGCATCAGAGATGGTATTGCAAAGGTTGACTTACAAATCCCATGTTCTTTCGTACAGAATTCTGCTGAAGAATGGCTTGGTCTGTGAAGAGTGAGCTAGTGAAGAGTTATTGAAACTGTAATACCTACGCGAGGCTTGTTGACCTTGCCAACGAAGCGTTCAGGATACGAGATCACGACTTTGAAGGGACAAAAGGCGAAACCATTAGGGACCGTCTGACCGATGCGAAATTTGGAGTTGCCAAATGCCTTCGCCTTTTTATCGGCAAGTTCGCGCCGTCTGGTGGCATAGGCATTGGCTTCTTGTCGCTGAACAGTCTGAGCAATCTGCTCCCTAGTAACTTGTCTCTGATGCTCCATCATCCAGCCTTGATTGTTGTCGACTCCTTGGCCGACTGAATTGTTTGAAGTGTCGTTGCCGTCTCCTGCGTCCTTGGGGTGCTCTTCTAGCTTCACGCCGTTGCCTAGAAGTTGCTGCAGTTTCTCCAGCGTAGCATCGAGGGACGACATGCCAGCTGAATTTAGAAGTGGTGATATTACAAATCAATAAAAAATAGTGAGAGCTTAACTGGAGTAGCAGTGTTGAAAGAAGATGTTGTGAAATGAAAATGGTGGTGTTGAGATGAAAGGAAGTGGTGGAGGTTGAAAGATGGCGTTAGAAGGAAGAAGGTGCAAAGGGGAAAACAAAAAGGGCCGGAAAAAGCACCTTCTTGATTTTATCGAATAACGGTCAGTGCCCGAGTAGGTACCTTATGATTCACTGCAAAAGCGCATTTAAACGCAAAAGGTTTATTGTGTCAAACGGAAACTCATTTGGCACGCGGCAGATGAAAATGCCACTGCTTGTACACGGTTAGTTACATGAGAACGTTCAACTGAGACCAGCCAATCAATGTATTAATACATAAACGCCCACTCCGTTAACAAACAACAAATGCGTTTGACATTACATGACTACTTTAAGCTGTAGAACTATTCAGTGTTAGTAAATCGTCCATGCTCATATTTGTTTCAAAAACTTACCTGCTCTGCATCCTCTGGCGATACATCAGACACCTCCGACTGCTTGTTATCAATGAGACCCAGACGACCCCATCGGACCTTAAACCAGAAGTCTCGTCTGTCGCCTCCGAGTTCTCCAGACACAAGCTGCTTCTTCATGTCTTGCATGAAAATATTGTATAATCCTGGTTCTTCGAGGTTGATGAGTTCCTCTCTCATCACGCCAAGACATTCCAGAGCACGTTGATACTTGGCATCACCAAAGCTCTCCGTGACAAACATAGAGATAATGGCGCCCATCTGCTTTGCTGCGTCTTCAATCTGAGAAAGCTCCTCAGTAGCAGCAAGCATCTGCTTGAATTCGGGCACTGCATTATCAGGGCTAATGTCGCCCTTCTCCTCTCCACCCAAAAGAGCATCCACATCAAGACCAGAAATAGGTTTCACGGTTTCTCGGCCACGCTTGCCCTTGGCCTTGGGTGGAACTGGTATCATAATTAGCCAGGTTATATATCTGAAGTTAGGTTAGAACAAACCTTTCTTGACATCTGCAGCTTCAACAAGGGCATCCACCTTGCTCTGAACCGTCTCAATCAGGTCTTCGGTCGGCTTAGCAAATCGTAGCAAAATGGGTGGAATATCTGGAATTGGCTTCTCAGGGTATACTGCTTGTGATTTTACGGCGTGGTTTATTCTATGAATCGTAGGGTTGAAAGACTCATCGATGCGTGCATACTCATCCGGGTCACTATAGTCGTTAGTTACCGAAAATACCAAGATAGCATGAACTATACCCTTTGTCATCTATACCGTATGACGACAGGTCCATTGCGTCGACATAATCGCTCATTGCAGCACTCAGCTCATCCGTAGGCAAAAGCCTGTGCTTGGTAAGGGTCCGACCAGTAACTGTGATCACCCTGTCCAATGGAGGGAACTGGTAGCTTCGGATATCCTCTGCAAAGGGCAATGGAATATCGTAGAGACACTCCATATCTGGCTCCACGCCGGGTGCGAGCAACACCAGCAATGGTTCTTTGCCATCTTTGGTCACAATTCGGGCAATTGCGTAAGACTCGAGCTCGGAGAGAGCCCATACGAGGGATGAAAGAGCAATGGCAGATTTGGCATCGAATTTACGGGCTATTGTCACACAAGTCTCGCCAAGGTTGAGGAAGGGCTCGTACTAGAGATTATTAGCACTATAAGGGAGGTAATGTTGTGTAACAGGCATACCTTGGAGCATGGAATAAAGCCAACAATTGAGAAGCTTTTCCGTGTCTCAATTTTGGTGATGTTATATTCTGACTCGCTGATGTGCACCGCTGTTCGGCCATACTCATAACCTTTAGCGAGATCATCAAACTCGACGTCTCGCTTTCCTCCTGGGGCATCTGGGTCGTTGACTTTGTAAGAACGGGTTTGCTTGACTGCTGAGAACTCAATTCCCTCCATATCGTCGGCTTCAGCTTGCGTAGCTTCAGATTCTGGTGCGCCTCCTGACTTGACAACTACTGTGCTGGCATTTAAAGGTCGCGCCAATTTTGTCTTGAAGTATCTTTCGACATTGATGTTCAGCGCGGCAGGAAATGTGTTGGGGTCTCCGAGGGTAAGAGGACCATCATAGGTCTTGTAAGGCTTCACTGCCTTGATTCGAGGGGTGTCTAGCTCGTCAATGGCCTCTGTAATGTTTGCAAAAACTCCATCTTGACAATCATTGACAAGCGATCTCAAAGCTTTCTCGTTGTCTTGCTGCGAATGTTTAGCTATGGTCCTAATTATTTACAATCATCTTACCTTTGTGCCCGGCTTGTCCTCTTCCTTAAAGCCGTATTGCGGGTCATCAAAGTCTACACCCCTATGCCGTGTTAGAATGGTCATTTAAATACCCTTTCCACTTACAGGACAGTGAGTTGGATGTTGGAGTCGTTCATCTTCTTAGAGATATCACTCAAATCATCCGCATCCATCGGGCCTTGACCATCCGTGATCAAGAAGATCCTTCTGGTCCATTTCAGTTTCTTGGTGAACGTATCGATCATATCAACAGCTAGAACAATGGCTGAAACTGCGTCTCCAGACCATGTGTTGCTGGGTTTCACGAGAGATTGAAGATTCTTCAAAGATGACATGGTCATCGGCCCCAACTCCTGCAGCACTGAGATATTCTCATAGCCATCATCGTCTTGGAGCTTATTGTTAGTCTCGTCAGTTCTCAGACCCAATACCCCGACACATAGCGTTTTTCGGTTTGCGGCGACGATATCTGTGATTTTATCCCACACGTATTGCATGCTATAGTCCAAATCGGACTCTGTTCTTCCATTGTGAATCTGGGCCATTGTCGACCCAAGGTCCAAGATAAAAACTGTGGCTTCCTTCTCAGCCATGATGGAGATGTTTCCTGTAAAGGCAGAGATAATAATATGGAATGAATGGCAGCAGATTGAAGGTGCGAGTCGTGCCCTCAGGAAGTCAATCAAACCTCGCTAGGATGGGAGAAAATTAAAGGGAGTGAGTGACACTTTCTAAGGTCAATCACGCCTTTAAATGAATGACAGCCAAAAGAAACGTCTCACAATGAATCCTTGTATGGATGGCTAGGCAGAACCACCCCAAGATGTACTAAGATTGGTGACCCATCGCGTCTGGCAGGTCCAAGCTCCTTCTAACCGTCTCGCGGTAGTGAGCGCGAGATCACGTGTCGCCGATGCCTGATAAACCTGCGTTAATTGGATGAGCGTAACATGCCACCAGAAATGCAAGAGGAGAGCAGGTGCCGGGTCAAAGAACAATTCCATTAGCAATATTAATTTCTTGAATTGTGATGTTACCTATTTCTCGTCATTGAGGTTAGAATTCAATACCCGTAGATGCTTAGTCACGTGACTCAATATGATATCATGACTGTCGAAACACCTCAGTGCCTCGGCAAGTTGGATCTGATACAATTCATCAAACACTCACAAGTGAAAGAATTGCAACAATGGCAAGCACCGCAAAGGCAGTGGCCTTCTCGCCGGCCCCTTATCACATTATCACGTAAGTTTATATAACTAAATGACTTCAATTACCGTAGAAAAGCATCAGCTAACCTTGCGACAGCTATGGAACTCTCCTAGGAACGACATTCTTCCATGTATGCATCTCATAAAGTTCCGAATTGTGGCCATTCTAACAGCTCAACAGACTTTTATCAATGGCATCGTAATTTTCAGGACTGTTGACCGTGCTAGTTTCTCTGCCATTCAGCAGAAGCTCTTCCCCATCTACTTCGGTCTTCAGACTGTCCTGCCTGGTGTTCTAGCTTTGACATATCCCGGAAACACTCTGATTGGTTTGTCGAGTGGACCTGCTGGCTTGCTATCGGAGTTTGCTCGCTGGCACTCTCTGCTGCCTATCAGCATCATGGCTTTGACTGGAGCTGTAAACCTGCTTGTCTTCCTGCCTTTGACAGTTGAGGTCATGAAGCAACGACGTGGCCAAGGTATGCCAAGTTTTATGGAGTTATCTAGGATCATACTAAAAGCTTCTAGTCAAGCGAGATGGCAAAGAGTGGTATGCTGAGGGACCTCAGAGTGACCAAATGAAGGCTCTGAACAAGAAGTTTGGCATGCTCCACGGCATCTCATCTCTGTTCAACCTCATCCACTTTGCGGCTGCTGTTGCATACGGCTTCACTCTTGGCGGTCGTGTGCTGTCCGTTGCGGATCTTGCTTAAACGATGTACTGATGAAAAGTGAATCCATTTTAGACTCTAAATTGCTATAAATGCCAATACTCTTCTCCATCAAGTCTATCTTATCCTCTTTTCTTCCTGTATCCTTCCCGTATTCTTAATTATACAAAATCTATAATCTATTCGTATTGTCGTAAATCGTTGAACTCTTGGTATAGGCCTGAAAACAATGCGCCAGCTGGTTTTTCATAACATGTAAACCGATACAGCCTTTAAGTCTTCCGTGGGTGAAATTGAGGGTAGCTTAGAACCGCCATGAGGCACGAAGGTCTTCCTTAGCTTTCTCAAATTCTCGCATGCGCTGAGCCTTCATCTCTTCCTCGTTGCGAGCCTGTTGGGCTCGACGCTGGTTGGCCTCAATTTGCCCCCTGGTAGTCCATCGACCAGGTTGACGGTCGAGCATGCTTTGAATGTCGAGTTCCTCTGTAGGCTTGGGGAACTCGCGGTTGAGGGCAGGAAGTCTATGTCCAGCTTGATCGTACTCCTCGGGTTTGATGAATCCTGGAGTTGATGCTGGGGTTGTCTCAGTGGACTGTGTTTTGTGTACGTTAAAATAGCTATTGGCATTGCCAGAGGTAGGGGCTGCGGTTCTTGGTGGGTTGGGATTCATTTTGTGTGGTGCTTGAGAGGATGTGAATTGATGTGAGTCTTGGAAGAATCGATGTTTTTGTGATGAGTGCGGTCAAGAAGTTTATGTGTGAAACAGTCCTTATATACGTTTTTAAGGTATAGGTATCGTGATGGCTGTGATATCGTGACGAGGTCTTGTGACTGATTTTGGAGTATACTCTGCGCTTAAAATAACAACACAAAGAGTACGAGAGTATGAAAGGTTTTAAAATCAAGAAAAAAGATAAGGCAACTCAACGCGGTTTTGTAGATATTTATAATTACGTAGGTATCCATCTAGGTCAGCTATCAATTCTTTCTCTTTCTGAACCAAGTGGAAACTCCTGTCGTCGATCAAAATGGTGTGGGACCCTTGAAGACTCTAGCTTCAGGGTCCACGGGCGCCACTCTCTGATACGGAAACAACCAGAGCGGTGAATGGATGTTGTATTCCACGGATGCGGTTACGTTTGTCGGTCTGTTTTAGTCCAACTGACGAGTAAGGAGACTCTAATCTCGCCGCCGCCTCGGAGGAAGCGAGTAAAAATTTACTAGGTAGACGGATGTAGCCCGTTATCTCCATCGAAGAAAAAAGTCTCCGTGGGAAAACGTGGAATTCTAGAAAACCCACCGATGACGATGAGGGTGGTCCATTACTCAGGGTGGAGTTGACGAGCCAATAATAGATTATTTTTGGTCACCAAAATGGTTGTTGGAAAGATTTCGATTTTAGAGATTCGGTCGCCACACGGAACAGGTTTGCGGCTCTTGGTAGTTTCGGGCCAATCAATAAGTTTTGGTGTTTCAAAGTCGAGACATTGCATGGGTGTCAGTGATGCAGAGAATGCAGGGTTGTTATCTCTGCATGAATAAGCCACAAGTTTGCATCCTGGATCGATAACCATTGAGTCAGTCCTTCGTAAGACTGCAAAGACAACTGTCGGTAGCGTTCTACCCTACATCATTTACTCGACATCGGGTTCGCTGAAGAAGATATCCATCGATTGGCCAGTTTCGGTAGATGGAGCTGTCGTCATGATCAATCACGATAACCTTCTTTAGCAGACCCATCTGTAGTGTCATGTCTTGTGCAATTACATCACAGTAAACTCCACGACGACTAAAGCTATGACTAAGCAACTAGCCGAGTCAGTCAATCACTGTTGATGATTGCTGGTGATCTATCTTGAATCAATCAACTGAACATATTGTCGATCATTTAATCATTCTTATCTTTTGGTCCCTTCACAGCCAAAATGGCTTCGTCACCAAAGTACATCAGCGGAGATGCTGCCGCTATTAGCGAGTTCATCGACAAATTCGATGTGAGTCATTTACTGTATACTCTTTCGAGCATCTCTAATCCTTATGTAGGTCTTCCTTCTTGATTGCGATGGTAGATAATCAATATTTGTAGTACGGCAAGTAACTGACTCATTCAGGTGTCCTATGGTCTGGCGATCATGTGTACGAAGGGGTCCCAGAGACTATCCGATATCTGAGATCAAAGGGTTAGTTTAGCTTACTATCCTCACGATCTGAACCAAAACTCACATCGACCTAGGAAAGAGAACTGTTTTCGTGACAAACAACTCAACAAAGTCTCGTGATGAATACCTGAAGAAGCTCACCAACCTTGGTATCCCAAGTGAGAAGGATGATGTATTCGGCTCAAGCTACTCTGCTGCGATCTACATCTCACGCATCTTGAAGCTACCCGAGAACAAGCGCAAGGTTTTCATTATTGGAGAAGCTGGAATCGAGCAAGAGCTTGATTCTGAGGGTATCCCTCATATTGGAGGCACAGACGAGGCATTCCGACGAGATATCACAAATGACGACTTCAAGGGCATCGCTGATGGCTCATTACTTGACCCCGAGGTCGGAGTGGTTCTCTGCGGTTTGGATTACCACGTGAACTACCTCAAATACGCTCATGCCATGCACTACATCAAGCGGGGAGCTATTTTCCTTGCTACTAACGTCGACTCAACATTGCCGATGCACCATGACTTTTTCCTCGGAGCTGGATCTTGTCACATTCCCGTCGTTCACGCCACAGGAAAGCAGCCTTTGGCTCTCGGCAAGCCTAGCCAAGCTATGATGGATGCCGTTGAGGGCAAGTTTCAACTCGACCGTGCTCGAACTTGTATGGTTGGTGATCGACTCAACACTGATATCAAGTTCGGTATCGAGGGTCGACTGGGTGGGACACTGCACGTTTTGACAGGTGTGAGCAAGAAGGAGGATTGGGAAAAGGCTGATGCCATTGCCGTACCCTCGCACTACGCTGACAAATTCAGTGATCTTAGACTGGCGGAGAAGCAATAGACGATAGACCATGATATAGATTATAGACTAACTATGCAGACTGACTCCTCTATCTATGCCCTCATCGTGTGATACATCAACTTGATGTACCTTACTAAAACTATGCAGCTGACGCTCTTGGTTCGAGGAACCATATGCTTTTCGTTGGGGAACACGTTTAAGCTTGTTTCTTGTTCTCCATCCTCTTAGCAATGTCGCTGGTTCTAATGACCTTGGGTCCAGGGGTCTTGTATGGTTTGAGGGACTTGGGCAAGAACATGCCAACCTGCTCCTGGTACTTGGGATATTCTGTATACTTGCCAGCTGTGATGAGCTCAGTGAGCCAGGTTGAGCCTTGGAAGAGGAGGATCAAGGCAGCAGCGCCAGTAAAAGTATAGCTGTACATGTTCTTGGTAGCAAAGCAACTCCACTGGTATAGCACAAACCAAACCATTTGCTCTGCGGCGAAATTGGGATGTCTGCTGTAAGCCCAGAGACCGGAGGTGTTGAAGCCTCGGTCAAGATCGGCTTGGGTATACTTGAACTTCTTGGGGACTTTAGCCTCAGCCTGGTACTGATGTTTGGCCGCATGGTAGTCTATATAATGGTCAGCCAGCCTCAGCCCCACCACGCATGAAACACTCACCCCACTGTTGGCCATCGCTAAGCCACTCGCTGTAGACCAGTCCGGCTATGATGAGAGCAAAGACAACATCGGCAGTGGTCACATCCTGCTCAAATTTGGTAGAGCACAGAATAGCATACGCAGGAACGCATGAGAAGCTGAAGAGCAGGACACTCTGATAGAACGAGATAAAGGTGACGTTGAAGAGGAACCAGACAAATCGAGGTACGTATTGCTGGAGAATGGCCCTGCATGATATGAGCTCAATCATATAATGTGAGTGGCCGATCAGCTTACCATCGATAATCTTCAGATCCTTTGTTATAACCACCCTTACGCCAGTAATTGAAGGTCAAACGGCACTGTTACCCAGCATTAGCGACTGCTGAACGAATAAGATGTAAGATCACATACACTCCAAAGAGTCGTAACAGCAGCAATAAGGTCAACCCGTGAAGAAGGAACACCAGCAAGACGCGCCCAGACTGAGAGATGGATGATGTATAAGTTTGGGAGAATCGACCACATTCGATCGACTTGAGAGTAGTTCTTGTTGATCTCAGAGACGACGAGGAAGACAAATCCAAGAGCAATTGAAGCTGCAAAGGCTGAGATGAGAGGGTTTGTATCAACATAAATCTGCCTCAGCCCATCAGGGCTGGCGATGTTATCGAGAATCTGTCGCGGAAGAGCATAGAGCTGAGGAATGTATGGTTCGACTGTTTTTGCGTACTCGCCGCAGTCCTCAATGGACTTGACAAATGGGAGAGACATGTTGCTTGATGCTGATAAGACAATGGTTTATCTCAATTTTTGTGCTTTTGATATGCAGCACAAGGTGTTTTCATACCCACGTATAGTGACGCACAACTTCAATAGCGTCATAGATGTTAGTTCGAAGTGGAAACCACTTTAGAACATGGAAGGACACTTCTCTAGCTTCTTCTGTTGCTTGGTTCCCGCCTTATCCGTGGGACCACTAAGATTTTAGGGGTCACTCCCCTAGATTAAACGAATTCTGCCACTGTGGCTAGTGGTTGCCCGCCTGTAAAGCCACTGAAGAGGCTTAAACCCGGAACTTAATTTTCAACGTCTAGACTTGGTCCTATTTCCTTTTCTACCGTGAATATCGTGAGCCATCTTCAGAGTGTTGGGGTAAATATTGAGGCTGCAAGGTATTCTCGCAAACAGTTTATCATGGCAACTGGCAAACAATTCCAATAACTGAAGTATTATTGCTGAGAGATTATGGCAGCAAATCATTATTGTTGCAAACGCGCCTAGTTGACCGTGTTTGTTATGCGTATCGTGCTTGCCTCTACGCAAAACTTCATCTGCACTCAAAGCAAAGCCAAGCCTGAGGCAACTCTCCACTCGCTTTCTGTAATCACTGCGACAGCTGTACAAATTTCAACCGAGATATAACACCATCACAAAGACTTAAACTCGTCCAAAATGAGAGTCCTTTGTGTGGCTGAGAAGCCCTCTATTTCCAAGGCTGTGGCTACACATCTTTCTGGAGGTCGCATCGAAACGGTAAAAACAACCCGACCCTTATCAGAGACCCCATTCTAACTCATGTTTACAGCATAATACAAGAAATAAGTACATCAAGAACTACTCATTCGATTTCGACTTTGGCCGCCAATTGGGCAATTGCTCTGTTACCATGACATGTGTCACTGGACACTTAACCAGTGTTGACTTCACTCCAGCTTACAAAAACTGGTATCAACCACCTCCAGAGTCTTTATTCACCGCCCCTATAGTTACGAGCGTCAGCGACGTAAGAGTTCCAATCCTCCTACGGCAGCAATTAATGTTGATCTTTCAAAGGACAAGAAAACAATTGCCCAGAATTTAGAATCACAAGCGAGATATGCCCAGGCTCTAATAATCTGGACAGATTGTGATCGTGAAGGAGAACACATTGGCAATGAAATTGTCGAAGCCGCCCGGAAGGGCAAACCTGGCATTCAGGTTTTACGAGCAAGGTTCAGCAATGTCGAGCGAGCGTACGCCTTCCTGCCCTCTTAATCATCAAAACAGCTACTAACAACAACAGTCATGTAATTTCAGCAGCCAAGAACCTTGCAACTCTGGACGAGAGGCAGGTTCATGCTGTAGCTGCAAGAATCGAGTTGGATCTTCGTATTGGATATGCATTCACCCGTTTCCTCACAAATAATTTACGGCCTCTGGGAGGACCTATGGAGAAGCTGACTCTAAGTTATGGTGTGTACTCCAACCTTCACCTCCTTTACTTGTTACTGACTGTTCAGGGTCTTGCCAATTTCCAACCCTTGGGTTCGTCGTGGACCGTTACTTTCGTGTGAAAAACTTCGTCCCTGAGTCGTTCTGGAGCATAAAGTTGATGCATAGTCGAGACGGTAAAAAGATTGATTTCTTCTGGCTGCGAAATAGGCTCTTCGATCGAATGTCCACGGTTATTCTGTATGAAAGATGCCTTGCCGCCAAAACAGCAACAGTGACAAAAGTTCAGCAGAAACCCACCCGCAAGTTCAAACCATTACCTCTTACAACCGTTGAATTACAAAAGGCTGCGACAAGATTACTCCAGATGAGCGGACAGCAGGCAATGACTATTGCTGAAGGCCTGTATAATAAAGGGTTTCTTAGTTACCCCCGTACGGAAACAGATCGCTTTGATCGAGGGATGAATCTCCGTGCTCTGGTTGAGAAACAAACCAGCGATCAGAGATGGGGCTCATTTGCTCAGAACCTTGCCAATGGTGCTTTTAAACAACCAAGAGAGGGAAGACATGACGATAAGGCACATCCCCCTATTCACCCTATTACGTATGCCTCGCCATCCATCTTGAGTCGCGATGAGGCGCGCTTATATGAGTATGTTGCACGCAGATTTCTTGCCTGTTGCTCAGATGATGCCCACGGTATGGCAACCGATGTTGAGCTTGAATTTGGAGAGGAGCGATTCAATGCCCATGGAGTCATTGTGCTTGAGAGGAACTATCTTGACGTGTTTATTTACGAAAAATGGAACAATACAGTGGAACTTCCGAAGTTTACAGAAGGCGAGCGATTTCAACCAACGGAGGCTATGATGACAGAAGGAAAGACCACAGCGCCTAGTTATCTGACCGAAGCCGATTTGATCGCTCTCATGGATGCTAACGGGATCGGCACAGATGCAACCATGGCAGAGCACATCCAGAAGATCCAAGACAGGGAATATGTCGCTACGATCAGCCGATCAGGTCAAGCGTCGGCAGATGATGAGGATACGGACACAGGTACGTCCACAAGAGGTCGGGGACGTGGACGCGGTGGTCGAGGCGGCAGAGGTGGACGCGGTGGTTCATCATCCTCAGGAGGCCGAGGCGGCTTGAAAGTCTTTGTCCCTACGCAGCTGGGAGTGGCTCTGATACTAGGATTTGATCGAATGAACTTCGAGACCAGCCTTGGTAAACCCTTTCTCCGGAAGGAGATGGAAATCAAGATGAAGGCTATCTGTGAGGGTCGTACGAACAAGGAAGTCGTCCTACGGGAAAGCCTCGCTCAATACAAGCATGTATTCGAACAATCTCAACAGAAACTGGGAGTTCTACGAACGGTACGTCCTATATGCTACACAAACTCGGTTCATTGTATCACTGACCCTGATCAATTAGGCGTGTCGCGAATTTGTCTTTGCTTCGTAAGGCTTTCGGACCCCAGGTATTCAGGGTTTGCAAACCCTTAGTCGATGCCACACTCACAACCTGGAACTCGGGACAATCTTTGATGATATCTGGGGTTGAGTCGCCAACCTTGGAAGTTGACGACATTACGAACTTACCTGCACACCCATTGTCTCATTTGTGGGTCGCTAAACTTGTCAAGTTGTGAGATTCGAACGCGACTTGGACCCTATCAGCCGGTGGATCATGCACACGTACGATCTGAATGATGTGATTTGGGTATCGTCAACGATGGCCTCGAAACATTGCGGCGGCATATATATCAAACCACCCCTCACTTGAGATGTACTTGGCGGCGGGGTTGGCTCAGCTGCAGCTGTAACCATGTCCCAAAGAGTCACAGTGGTGTAAGCATGGCAGTGACGAGTCTACTAAACTCGGTAATAGACAGGCGAGACAGGGAAGCATTGTGCGTCAACCACCTGGTTGGGATGAATGGACGAGGTCACTCGATGTGGAGGTCTTCGGAGCGGGATAGAACGGGATCGCCAACGGTACAGGAGCCACCGGCCCCCGCACGACGCGATATCGCAGCCTCGGGCTTCAAGAGCGCGGGGCAACGGGATGGATGGACTGAGTCCGCGTCCCTTCCGTTCTTCCCTTATCGATGCGCGGGGAAGAGGCTTTTTCATGAGGTGCCCACGGCGCAGCATTGTCCAACGTGGGGTTTTGTCAATGGATGACGGGTCACACTGGCGCCCAGGGATGAATTTCCTTGCTTTGATGAAACATCAAGAAGGTAGGCTTTATTGCCATGATCCATCGGCTGGTTGGTGCCTCCACCATGCGAAGCCGACTTGCTGTTGGACGACGATACCGGCATCTAGAAAGATGACAAAGTTAAGCCAGTAATACTGACGGCATCGTGAGCCCAATCATAGAGAGGGACCTTGACAACGTGACAGTAACACATCAAGGATGGCTTCCTTAGATGATGTGTTATTAGTACTCGAATACCAGTACATCTGACACAACAAATTACCCTGCTTTGCAAATGGAGAAAGTACGCGAATGCATCTATGTACGAGCTTGGACTCAGCCATCGACAACAATACGAAGGCACCGAGAATGGCAGTGATTACGTGGGATTGGCCAAGAATCAACCTGCGAATCCAGAGTGAGATAGGGTCTTGAATTGAATACCTGGGTACTTCGGTCAAGCCGGTCAACACGATGGTGGTGTCCTCTCTTTGGAATTGATTTAGGGTTGTTCACCATAAAATAACGAGTACCATGCGCCTGCGCGGTCACAAGGGAGACCAGTCTTGATGTGAAGCGATTACACAAATGACCAAGTCGAAGAAAGGGCCGTATGAGCAATATCTCAAAAACGGTACCACGGGAACAGTCACAAGTGTGCCCACGCCTTGGATATGGTTTTAGGAACACGCCCCCATCGCGATACACACGGGATGCCACAGCTGGAACACGGGTGGCTTTGGGTTCGCCGGGAGCGTGCCTCTCTCATGCTTCTAGCCCTACACACTTGCGAACAAAGAGTTTGGACCACGCAGGTACGTGTCAAATTAAGCACACAATAATTTTCCAGAAATTCAAGTTTGATGCCCTGTCTCAATCCTCCTTTTCGAAGCACCAAGGGTTCACTAACAACAACCGGATGAAATTAGGGCATGATGATGGAAATTGGTCCATTGCTGGTGCTGGTCATAACTTGATGTTCCCAGTAAAAGAGGGACCCCTTACCCCTGTTGATGAATACTAACAGGGCCCGCTGATTCCGAGGAAAGGGGCCAAAGAAACGCGTACAGACAGTGAAGTTGGACACAAAGACTTACATGCTCTTTTTGCAGAATTATACTAAAGGGTGCCTGCATTATTCTTGCATGAGCCGAATGAATGCAGGTAGGTATTTTCTACGATCAGCATTGCTTCCATGGGTGTCCCTGCGATGCATGTCATGACGACCACGTTTCCACAGGCAAGAATAGAAAGCCATGACGCCGATGACTTTACGCTTGCTTCAGTTGAGTCACCGTTGTGATGAATCAACCGCACGAGTATTCAAGTCGACCCAGCCAAGTCGCGTCGACGGCGATGGAGGGATGGAATGTTGGCTACTATCATCTGGTGACTGATGTTGAATCGCGAACAGCCACAACCACTGACTAACACGAATAAACTCCAACAACCTTACCCCAATCTCCTGGGCCCCGTGGCCTAAGGCGTTGGCCAAAAGGGAGCACTGTGGTGTCTCTTACACGCTAAGACTGACACCGGCTCAGTAATAGAGCTGCGACTAATTAATGAATCCCCAGACTCTGCGAAAATTGGAGACGAGCATAACTTGACAGATAGAGAAGCGAGCCCCATCTTACCGAGAGACCAGAGCCAGCCGTCGCAAACACGGGGTTCATCGCTGGGCCCTGCTTCAAGCTGGAAAAGCAGGATGACGATCGATGCTGGTGCCGCGTTAGTTAGACGCGCCGTCCCGGAATTTTGAGAAGAAATGCAAATACCCGACTCCCTCCGTCTCAAGTCTCCAGTAACCTTTCAACAAGTCGCACATGATGATATATCATGGTGGAGTGAATTATGCTATGCCTGCTCTCCGTGCGCCGTAAAGCCCCGGCGTCCGGAACTAGTAGAGCAGGGTGCCGGAGCCGGGCCCGGATCATGACTGTGACTGTATCGTATTGTTCTTGTTGCTTTTCTCTGAAGATGAGAATTCATCTTTGTCATCGGAAGTTGAGCCGACATTTGATGCCATGCTAAACATCCTGACAGAACCCACGACACTGGGAAAAGGGAATCAATAGCGAGAAGCGCGAGCCATACCGTGGGCTCTGCGTTGAACCAAGCTGGAGCTCACTAGGGCATGAAACGGGCAATTTATTTCGTTTGGCTGGGCCGGATCGCTTCCCCGTTTGCTGTGGCCCGGATCCTCTCGTTTCCCTAGACTACCAGATGCTTGGTTATTAGAAGCAAATGAAAAACAGAAAAATACAATTTCACATGGACCAGCAGAAAGAAAGGAGAGTGTCACATTTGGCAGGGAATGAAGAAAGAAGCGGGATAGAATCACAGAGAAAGGGGAAACTTTGTTGGGTTCCAGGCTTCTTCTAGTTATGGCTTTGGGTTGCATGTCTCAACATTTGGAGCACCAAGTTACAAGTGCAAGTTGTCAGTTAGCAAAGAATGATCGATAAGTGAGTGAGTGAGTGCCTATCTCCCAATCAACCTTATCATGCACCACTGAGCCACACGCCCCCTAAAGACACTCCAACAAACATGGATCCATGGGGGCAGACGAATGGACTCAAGGTTTTAACCCGTTCGGGGGCTGTGGCCTGCGATTGCGCTGTGATTTGTCGGTATAGGGTGGTGTGCTTCTAGCACGTACTATGCCGCTAAGATTGGCACCCACCAACCCCCGAGTGAATTGGGTGCTTGTTTTGAGGTGAGAATTGCCTTCCAAACAGGTAGAGACAGGGCACATTGACCTCGCGATAGGTGCTGAACGCCAGTGCAAGTGCAATGGATGAAAGTAAGGTACGTACCTAGCTCACATTCAAGGGCAGGGCACACACACTGGCTCAGGCAGTCACAGTCAGTCAATCAGTCACACCTCACTCATATACATACCTTCTTATCACCCTCCCCTTCCCTGATTGTTCTTTCATCAAACACAACAACACTACCAGAAGAACCACAAGATTCGTACAAGAGTCTCTTGTCACAGTCCAGATTATCGCGCCAGCTCTGCCCAACATAGCCATATACCAGCCATTCAGCAACAAGTCTTGCAAGCTCTCCTTACACCCGGCTTCTGAATAGGTACGTACCCTTCCCTTAGTCTGACGCAGTGCGCCGACCGCGGTGACTCGAGAGCGAGAGCGAGAGCCCCATTTCTCATGACCGCAACTCTTTACCGCTCCCACAGAGCAGCACCTCGTTCTCTTAACAGAGATCGCGTCGCAAATTTTATCTCTTCATCAAGATCAGACCCGCTGACCAAAGCTTCCCATCTTCAGACTTGCTCTTTCGGAAGCGCATACCAACAAGACCGAAACTCGGCAATCATGGCTACCATGGCAGCGGCTGCTCGTGATATCTCCCAGGCCTCCTTGAGCCGAGACAACTTAACTGCTGTAGCGGCTCGGAGTGTCCCTGCGACTGTGACACGATCTCAACAACCCCTTCCTACTCCCCCCAACTCCATTTCTCCCAACCTGCCGCCTCATGGCCTCAAGGCGCAGCTCCAGAAGGCCAAGCTTGAGCCTATTGACTCAGACCTGGACCTTCAAGAGTCCGAGGATCGACGACGTTCGATCTCGCCTGGCCTCGAGGCCTCGGGTGCCATCACCGGCTCTCTCCTCGCCAAGTACCACCTGCCAGAGATCTTGCTCAACCATGGTCCCTTGGCTATCAGACACATCATGGGGTACCTGACCACCTCGGTCCCCGGGTTCTCTGGAATCCCCCCAACAAAGGCGCGGAGACTGGTCGTGGGAGCTTTGGAGGGTCGAGGAGGAGAAGGAGGCGGACTAGATGGAGAGGTGGAATTTGAAAAGGTGGGATGGGGCCGATGGGATGCTCGTAAGCGAGGACAGCCTTCTCGACACCGACAAGGAACTCCTCCTTCATCCTTTGGTGCGGGTATTCCCATCGGCAAGAACGGCGGTAGGGGTCAGGACCGACCCAGACTCAGCACTGCGTCGAGCAACGGTGATTCGGTTCAGTATTCTCATGATGATAACGACATTTACATGATGGAGCATGAGGCCGATAAGATGTCCATGGATGGATCTGGATCCGCTTCGTGCTCCGAGGCTCCGGATGATGATGTCGTTATGAACGATGACCCTGAGGATGCGACGGATGACGAGGATTGGGCCACCATGGGAGCTGCTGCTCTTCGAGCCGAGTCGTACCCCAACCAGGCTGCGGCTCAGATGGACCACGGCTTCCGATCTTCGTCCACATATACTGCAGGTGGACTTCGTTCGTTCTCCGCCAGCTCCGGCATGGCTCGTCCACCTCAAACACTCAACATCGACTTCTCGGCGTTGGCGGGCACCTCTGACGCACAGGAGCGGGAGGCCGTCGAGGCCCTTCTGCAGCTCGGTTCTGTATAATACCTCTCTGCATGCGCGGCGTTTTTTGGGCTTTCGGGTTTTCTGAAAGCGATGGATTTGGGGCTGGTTGGCTTAAGGAGGAGAGGCCGTGTCGGCCCACACCTATGACCGAGGCGGCGACCTCTGGATCATCATTATTCTCACGATGACACGGTTCTCTTAACGTTTTCTTCGGGCTATACTCTTTCTTAATATGGGCTCGGTTTTTGGCGTCTTGGTACTCGGTGGCATCCTGTCTACATGACAGATGAATCATCGTTGGCTGTGGAAGGTCAGCATGAGGGCAGTGTTTCATGAACTGGGTGTACCCCGAAACTTTCGGTGCCTAGGACTGAAAAACTGCAACACCCGGGGTCTTATTTCTTTTTATTGAGGGGACACAAGTTGTCGAGGCTTCGCTTCTATCACTTGATCTTCCTGTCGCTCCATGGGGGCTGTTCGATTCTAGCCCCAAGGCGCATACTTATGCCGGGAGCTTGGCTTCTGAGCGACACGACAACACCCTGAAACGGGAAGGGCTGGTCTCCGATGTTGAGTCGTCTCCTTGGGGTATTCTTTTTACAATACCCGGTCACCCAAGTTTTGGCTTTACATCATTACCAGATCCTACCACTTCAACACCATGTGGAGGATTATGACGACGATTATTTTATATCATTTGTGGGCAGTTGCAGCCAGTTTTTTGGGCCTCGTTTTGCAACGTTCTCGACTCTTGTTTAATCCACTTTTATGGGCATTTGAGGCGGGGAACGCATCATCAACAACAGATAGAGGAGGAAAGGAACAACAAGGGACGTTTTAGATGAACCCTTACACAACATATAAGGATATGATATCCTGGCTGGAACCAGTTGGGCTCGAACGCTACACGCTCGCCCTCGCGTCTTTTGTTTGCCGAGGGCACAAAGACTGAAAAAAGGAGTAAAATCATATTGGAGCGAGGGATTAGATAGCTTCCTGATCGTTAGTGTCTAAAGCCTCTTGAGCTTACCAATGGAAGTTCTGATCTTTCCTTTCCACATGGAGTGTCTTTAACATTGAACGTGTGAATGTTTATGATGTTATAAAGATGAGGAGGTTGGTCGGTCAAGGCCGATGGAGAATAGGGCGTCAGCTATCGAATCGGTTGGGAAATATGAATTATGGTGTTGAGAGATTGGATTTGAAACTGAAGAAACAAAGCATGTGATGATGATATGGCAAGTTCAGAGTTTCTAGATAAGAAACTCGTATTCGGCCAATTTGTTTATCAGTGATGTTTCATGATTGAAAATTTGAAGTAAACTATAATGAAAGAGTTTTACTGCGGAGTGAAGTGAAGTCATTCGATCGATGGAGACAGTGATAATCTGCAGTCACGTGAATGATCATATTTTGAGGAATATTTCGTAATCGTTAAGAGGGTAGATAATACTATATTTTGTGAGTGTACTAAGGCGAATTAGCCAGTGGATAAAGGTGGGATATGCAATGAGCGATAATGTCATTCTCATATCTGATTAGACTCCTGGGATACAAGCAGTCAGAGATGCCCAGAATTGTAAGAGGTATGCCTGTATAAGTGGTGTTCACCATTCAAATCAATGTTTCCCGGGGATTTGAACCGTTAAAGCAAGAAGCTTTATTTCTCCGAATACAGGGACAACGCAAACAAACCAATTCCCAGTATCTGTTGCAGAACACTTTCTTATTAGTCTAAAAATCACCAGCTGTCAATCACTATCACTGATGATTTGTGGTTTTGGAGACTGTATCGTAGCTGCCTACCCTAAACGCATTCCTCATTTACTCACAGTAATCAAACAATTGTACAGGAGGCCTCTTGCTTGTGTCTTTACTTTGCTATGCATGGTCTACAATGATTATTCGGTTATAGAGTCGGGGAGCATGAACCAATCCATATGGCCTTTAAAGACAAGCCAAGTCAATATCAATCTGTTGCAGTCAGCGAAACGTCTCACCAGTCGGACTCTTTCCCTCAATCACAAGGCAATACCAGTACGCCAAGGAAACAAGAAGCGTTAATAACCGCCAGTATTGAAGAGGACGATCTTTTTGCTCTATCTTACCGCTGGCATCTTGGCATTGACATACGATGAGGTGATTATCAAAGCACCTCCGCTCTTGGCTACAAAGCTTGAGCAGGCTTATGTTCACAAGACAAGAACGAGGAGACCACGGGCATTTCTTGGCCTGCACTGCCACCCGTTTGTCGTCATCCCCAAGACCTTGGCGCCAAAAGGGGTGGGATGCTGAAGCTCTGGGCATTCTCTAGGCGTTCCCTTGGCTTTTACTTGGCCTGATGTCGTAGTGCTTGGTCTGGGGTAATAGTTCGGGGAGCAGGAGAGAGTTGTTGTGGAGGACAGAGGAGAATGTAACTTTATTGCGAGATTTTGTTGAATAACCATTGATATAACCTTGGTAACTGGTGGAGAGGACTGTATCAGCGCTGAGAATATCACCGATGTTGACTTCACTGGATGACGATGAAGAGTAGACAAAACCTGTAAGTCTACGAAGCTACATCATATTTCTCTGGGCATTCTACGGACGCATCTTCATCTCCGATTCCCCATTGCGGCAACGATGGTTTTAGATCCTCGGCGTTCTTGATTCCTCGGCGGACCTAGGGAACAGGTTATTTCAACGGCAAAGAACAAGAACAAGGATGTATGTGACCTAATGTTATCAACTCCATTGTTTGTTATGTTACTATACTGGGCTGTAACTGGACAAAATATATCTCGGATGTTTTGAGACGCGATATCTTGTTCAAGATTTATGTTAATATGGAGAATCAGTATGGGGAGGCATTGATTGCGACCCGACCCGCAAACTAGTCAGATGGTCGGGTAATCCGTGATAACAAGTTATTGTTAAATGAATCAGAGTTGACTTCAATACAGTCTTACAACCTCACAACACTGTAGCCTCTATGCAAAGAACATGCCCTGGTTATTCTTAACCGAAGCATCGTATCAAAGTTTAGTGCGATCGACTTAATCTGAGCCCAGACAGGCAGGCAGGCAGTCAGTCAGCGGCAGTGAAAAGAAGCATAATCCCATTCGAACAAAGGGAAAACGTGTGCTTGGCGTTACATTTCTTGGCAAACCGACTCGAGAGAAAAAAAAAAAAAACAGACAACTTT
>PVPY01000769.1:0-16272 GCA_002982035.1 Fusarium algeriense
CTCCTGCGCCCGTCAGCTCTCACCCCCCCCTGGCTTGTAGTCCCATACCAACACCTACCGTCAACCACACGATGTTCTCGCTGGCGGACAATGTACACCTCTTGTATAGCTTCACTTCTGAATACAATTCCAACGTTTCAGCAGCGCTGCGGCATTTTATTACGAGCGCTTGTTTCAATGGATACCTCTATTTGGAAGAACCGAGGAGGCCTCGTGAGAAATGATGACAAGTTTTTCGAATTGTCTAGACCTCGTTGTTGTACTGTATTAATACCACTCGTAGCTGTACCTCATATCTGACTCTCACATCTTCTCACACTGATCCTCCCTGCTTCCGTAAATCCTATCCCCTTTTAAGCTCCCTGTGAGATTATCTGTCAACATGTCGGATCCTGACATTCGTGAGAAGGAGTCTGATCCTGAGGCTCAAATCCAACGCATTACCTTCCAAGATGGCCCTGAACGTGGTCGTGAGGAACACGATGCACACCGCCTTGGCCGCACCCTTTCCCGTTCCCTCTCCCGTCGTCGCTCGCACTCTAGTTCACGAAGTCGTATCCATCCTACCTCGCCGTACTCTGGTGTTCAGATCGAATATCGAACTCTATCCATCCAAGTCACCGAAGCCAAACAAAACGAGCCCGAGACCGAAGATTCTAAATCGTCTGATACAAAAACAGACGAGGATTACTTCTCGAAACTTCAATACCATGAACTTCAGACTGATCAGTTGTGTCAACAGCTTAATGTGAACGTTGACGCTGGTCTTTCTGAGAGTTCTGCTGCCACGCGTCTTGAGCGCGATGGAAAGAATACACTTCCTCATCCAAAGACGAACTACATCAAGAGAACACTCAAGTACATCTTTGGTGGTTTCTGTTCTGTTCTTTGGGTCGGTGCAATCATCTTCTTTCTGTGCTGGCAGCCCATCAGCAATCCTCCCTCAACCCAAAATCTATCCCTTGCCGTCCTCATCCTCATCGTCATCTTTCTCCAGGCTGGCTTCTCCGCCTTCCAGGATTGGTCTACCGCCAAGACCATGAATGCTATTCTCGACTTGTTGCCTTCATTTGCCATGGTTAAGCGTGATGGTGAGCTTAAGAGTTTGCCTACTGTTGGTCTTGTCGCTGGTGATGTTGTTCATCTCAAGGTTGGCGACAAAGTACCCGCTGATCTTCGAATTGTTAGCCACTCTGGTGACATTCGTTTTGATCGATCGGTCCTCACTGGCGAATCTGATGAGATTGAGGGTGCGGTTGATGCAACTGATGCCAACTTCCTCGAGAGTCGCAACATTGCTTTTATGGGAACGACTGTTATGAACGGTAATGGTGTTGGTGTTGTCATCCTCACTGGTGGTCGCACAGTCATGGGTCGCATCGCAACTTCAACCTCTGGTGTCAAGGACTCAGCTGCTCTGATCCAGCGCGAAATCACTCGCTTCGTCCTCATCATCGTCTGCATGACTATCGTCCTTGCACTCGCTATCCTCCTCACTTGGGTCGGTTGGCTTCGAGTTGATCATCACGCTTACATGAGTGTCCCAGCTATGCTCGTCAACGTCATGGCATGTGTCGTCGCCTTCATTCCAGAGGGTATGCCCGTCGCTGTGGCCCTTACACTCATGATGATTGCTCGTCGCATGAAGGCAGTCAACGTCTTGCCCAAGGGTCTATCAACTGTTGAGACACTCGGCTGCGTGAATGTCATCTGCTCCGACAAGACAGGTACTCTCACACAGAACCAGATGTTTGTCAGCTCAGTTGCCTTTGTGGACAAGAAGTTTGACTCTTCAGATGAGTTCCAGCACTTGCTTCATGGCAAGGAAGTCAGTGAGCCTGCTACTGCTCTTCAACGTGCTGCTCTTCTCTGCAACGATGCATCCTTTGACCCTACCACAAACCATCTTCCCTTTAATGAGCGCACCATCCAAGGCAACGCCACCGACAGCGCTGTCTTCCGCTTCGCCGCCTCTGGTCCCTCCGGTGATAGCTTCCGCAAGACAGTCCCTCGTATCTTCGAAGTACCCTTCAACTCCAAGAACAAGTGGATGCTCACTGTCTTCCAAACCGACGATGAGAGAGGTGCCTACCGAGTCATCATCAAGGGAGCCCCCGATATTCTCCTCGCTGGATGCACCAAGTACTGGTCCTCCGAGTCCAACTCCGTCGAGACACTTACTCGCGACGCCCGCATCAAGTTCCAAGAGATCCAAGATGAGGCTTCGCGTCGCGCTGAGCGTGTCATCGTCTTGTGTGAGAAGTTCATCACTCCTCGCGCAGTCGCTGGGACAAACAGTTTCAGTGATGAGATCACACACTCTGCTATCCAAGACCTCACTGTCATCGGTATGCTCGGCATCATTGATCCTCACCGTCCTGAGATCCCTGCTACCGTCGAGCAATGTCGCCGTGCTGGTACTCGTTTCTTCATGGTCACTGGTGACTACGCTCTCACTGCCGCCGCAATCGCTCGCAACACTGGTATCTTCTCTTGCCAAAAGGACCCCGACACCATTGACACTCTGTACACTGGCACTCCTACCCCCGAAAGTGAGAAGCCCAAGCGTAAGGCCAGGAAGGGTGATCGCGCTGAGATCATTAAGCGAAGCTTGCTTCTTGAAGGTGCCAACTTGAGCCGCTTGAGTCAAGAGGACTGGAATGTCGTCTGCGCTTATGAGGAGATTGTCTTTGCGCGAACTACACCTGAGCAGAAGCTTCGTATCGTCACTGAACTTCGAGAGCGCGATAACGTTGTCGCTGTCACTGGTGACGGTGTCAACGATGCTCCCGCTCTTCGAGCCGCTGATGTTGGTGTCGCTATCGTCACTGGTAGTGATGTCGCCATTGAAGCTTCTGATCTTGTCCTCCTCGACCGCTTTGACTCCATCATCGATGCCATGCGCCTCGGTCGTCTTGTCTTCCAGAACCTTCAGAAGGTCATCTCCTACCTTCTCCCCGCCGGTAGTTGGTCCGAGATCTGGCCCGTCATTCTCAACGTTTGGTTTGGTGTTCCTCTTCCCTTGAGCGCATTCCTCATGATCATCATTTGTGTCTTTACCGATCTATTCCTCAGTCTCTCTCTCATCATGGAGAAGGAAGAATTCGATCTCCTTTCTCTTCCTCCCCGCAATCACAAGCGGGATCATCTCATCAACGCCAAGATCTACACCCAAGCTTACCTCTTCACTGGTTTCATGGAGACCATCACTGCGCACTCTATGTTCTTCTTTTACATGTGGAAGTACGCCAAGATGCCCGTTTCAGAGCTCTTCTTCCTCTTTGAGGGCTACACTGAGGGCTATCGCGGATACACTCAGGCTGAGCTTACCAAGTTCAACAACACTGGACAGTGTGTCTACTTTGTCACCCTTGTCTTTCTTCAATGGGGTAACATCCTTGCTGTGCGCAACCGTCGCTTGAGTATTTTCCAAGCCAACCCCATCTCCAAGGCTCATCGCAACCCTTGGTTGATCCTCAGCATGCTTATCAGTTTATGCATCGCCATCTTTGTCACTGAAGTTCCCGGCATTCAGAAGCTTTTCGACACTGAGTCTGTGCCAATTGAGTTCTGGCTCATTCCTATTCCTCTTGGACTTGGTATTGTTTTGGTGGATGAGATCAGGAAGTTTATCGTGAGAACGTATCCCAAGTCTTTCTTGGCCAGAATAGCATGGTAAAGTGCCGGAGCAAGCGGCTACAGGCTGAGTAACAGGTTCGGTGTTTTTAGTCATATATAAAAAAAATTTAAATTTTTTCCCCCACTTTTTCAAGATACGTTTGATCGACGTCACAAAGACGTCGCTTAGCCCAGTTTTAAAACTGCCAAGTGTCTACTGTAACAGCTCAGAGAGTGAGTGAGTGAACTCCGCTGTTTTTACGGATTGCCGGAGAATCGCCACCCAAATTTCTCATTGATCCACAAATTTATACATGATTTCCCTACCGCTCACGCGACTTAACTTAAAGGTCATTGCGTTTGATCCGTAAAGTTCATTGGCGTTCGGTTCAAGGTAGGGCTGTCGAGATGAGTTGTCACCAAATGAATCCTAGACAGATCGACATCCAAATTATTCTCTCCTGGCCTCGCCCAAGATTCTGGAAAACGTTGGGCTGAATAATGGGCACTAGACTTCCTTCTGCTGACATTTTCTCCACAAGTTCCCATTGTAATCCTTCCAGAGGATTTCATCAAATACCGAGAATACGGGATCTCCTAGCCTTGGCAGACCCGCTCCCTAAAGGTCCGAGAGCGCCCCTGAAAAGTTAACTAGTTAGGGCCAGCAATTAAAATTCCCATGGCCGAACGAATCGTTCATCGCTCAATCAATGTTTTCGACACCAAAAACAGAACAGAATCATTGAATACGAGGTGAGGTATTCGCGCAGATGTAATGTCTGCCATCAAGAACAAAATATACTCTGCGCCCGCTACAGCGGCTTTTATGTCCATCGGCCTATTCCAGGGTATCACTGTAACGGTTCTGCAGAGGTCAGTTCCCTTTTTTTTGTCTGTCGCTATTTTCACCACTAACTGTGTGTGTGAATTACAGTGTTGTTCTTCTGCAATGGCAGGAATACGCTAGACCAACTGTCTTTCAAGTCCCTCGAGGCTACAGTATCCCAACTAATTTCGCCGTATTTATTTTTGGCTTCATTTTTCATCTGTTATTCATGTGGGATGCCATTCGATTAAGGAGTACAGCCCAAGCGGTGCTCGCGTGTGTCATAAACGCAGGCTTTCTACCCCTTGCCATTTTCCAACGACGAGAAATCAAGGATGCTATCGATTCTTTCAAGTCAGCAACAGACATCAATGGCGATGCTCTGGTCAACACAGACATGGACATTTGGCCCGTCATCGGCAAGATCCTGCTCGTTATTCCCATCGTTATCGCCGCCTGCACTTTAGTTCTGCCAGTCAGTGCTTGGTACCTAAAGCAATATTTCTCATGGCAGTCGTATCGGAATGTTGGTGCAGATGCAAATTTGAGAAGAATACGAATTATCCACCATGTATGTCCCCCAATTTGTACCGACCACCTATTTTCGCTGACCTTTTGATCTAGATCTTTGTCATGCTCGCCAAGATGGACATATACTTCTGCGTATGCTTTGAACTCATCTTTTCCTTTTCCATTCTTGGAGGACTGCGAAATGGGCGCGACTTCTTCATAATCAATCTCGCCCTTCTTGGTGTTGCCCTTATCATCATCTGCATGTCCATAATATTCAGCAAGTTGGAGAATAGGGTCGGCATGTGTTTCTGTATCGTCATGTATCTCGCCATGTTTGCCTGTTTACTGTACCTGGTCATCGACGCACATCTCGACAGCATGAGAAGGAACTCAGGTTCGATCAACTCATTCACTGCTTTTGGCTGCATGGGTATTGTATCAACCTTCCTGACGACGGTATTCGCCATATTGTGCTTCAGAAATTTCTTCGGAGGCCTAAAAGAGCATTTGGGGAAGCATGAAGAAGCGTGGGATCCTCACGGAAGTGCCAAAGACTTTGAACTTCATAACGACATCAACTTTGAGTACAAGAGCGTCCCGAGCGTTCGGGATCTGGATAGCTGAGAGACTTTGAATTCGAGAGAGAATCAAAGACTTACATCGAGAAAGAAAAATACATTCAAGGGATAAGAAAAGAAGTCGGAATCACTTGCCTATAGCTTGTTTTTGGGAGCCTTTTCCATGCGCCTCTGGCAAGACAATCGGTCCAAAAGTTCGAAGTTCTCATGCAGTAGTTCCACAATGGGGCAGATCATGTCTTACATATATATACATATTTATATAAATAATACTTTAATTACGAGTTAAGCATGATCTGCGGCACTTCATTAATTCGGATACCTAAATGACTAGAGAAACATCATAGTAGCGCTTTTACTCTCAAGTGCCATCGAAGACCAGTGCTTCTATAAATACCAGGAATGATCTCCGTAACTGAGGTGCATGAAAAAGCCCAAGTTAGTGCGTTTCAAGTTGGCCCTCGTATAAGTTCGCTTATCAGTTTTGGTGCAAAATCCCAAAAAGGGAATTCTATCCCGAGGTCTCGGGATTAGCACCCTCAAAGGGCTGCCTTGCTCCATTCAGCTTCGTTTTTATTCTCTTCTACATGTCTACTCATTCCAAGCTTGAGGGACCACAGAAAGCCGGAGGATCTATGAAAGATAACCTATACCTTGTTACAGCCCCAATGAGGTTACTCAAATGTAGGATGAGCACTCATTCTCCTTTATGAAAAGCCGACTTTAGTGTGCAAGGTTTAGCATCGGAAAATATCATAACCTTATAATTAAATGCTAACAGATCTTAGTCCCATTGGTCCTTAAACATCGACACGGACCCAATAGGCAAGGGACAAATTTAGGTTAAGGATCAACTGGAAGACATAAAAAGTTTTCTAAATAAGTCCATATATACGTAGATCTCTCGGCCTTTTTCATTTATCTATGACAGCCTCAAGGTACTGATCGCCCTTGGCTTTTTAATTACAGCGTACCATGAACTATAAGGACTGCGAATACAATCTATCGGGAGCACGTGCGAGATCTAAACCAGGTTCTTTTGGTACTCTTCGTATAGCTGAAGAAGTTGATCTGTGATTGGATAGAACACAAATGGTTTGGTACAGACTAATATGATCATGGAAATCATTCAAGGGAGTTATTTCTTTGCTAGGATGCTAGCTTGGCGTGGTTTCAGTCTTTCTTCGTCACTAGTTGTCAAAATCTCTGGAACATACAATGACTCAACAAGCACGATTGCACTCTGAGTGCCTTTCAAGAGTAGGCACTTGGTGGCTCTTGTTGCCAAGCCGATGTGCAGATAGTGGCATTGGTCACCTGGATGTTGAAGTTTTTCGTTGATGTTGACAGGCAAGTGCTAAGTCCGGTGTCTGACAACAGAAGGGAGAGTGTTTTTCGAAGGTTTTGGCATAATGTCTGATTATGCCAGAATAGATTCATTTCGTGTTCTACATAATCTAGTCTATATGAATCTTCCAGAGACATGAAAATAATGCAACAACAGTGATCTCCAGAGATACTAATTCATTCAATGTATCGCCACTGAGTTGGAGATGAACGTAACAATCCAAGAGCGATTTGAAACCATTTTCAGATCCCTTACTACTGACCAATTGTTGTACCCTTAGTAAGTGTAGCACAACACACCCTTGGTAGGATCCATGACATCTCGGACAGTGACATCGTCGTCAATACCTCCCATCATCAAGACATCATCCAAGCTGACTTCCTTGGGCTCAGTCTGGTTCATGTTCTTATACTTGCCATTGTACTCGGTAAATCTGGTGGAGTTCTCCTTCTGCCAAAGCCACCAGATACGATCAATCTGAGCATGATGCAAGAAGAAAAGCGGTTCTATCACATGTTAGGTATTAGCAGGAAGGCATTTAAGGGGGCTACTAACCATTGGGAGAAGTAGTGGGGTTCATCTCTCCACCCAGAGAAGCGTGAATACTACCATGAGGACCTCCCTCCAGATTCCATGCGTAGTCGCTCCAATTACCGTAGGCCTGAGATTTTTCGATACCTTCAGGACCGAAAACCTTGGCCATGGTAGCAAATGCCTCGGGCTCGTCGACTTCAGGCAAGTTGCGATGGAGGCAATGGCCGCCATCGGTAAGATTCCTGGGAGAGATCTCGAGGTATTCTGGTCGAAGTTTCGCAAACGGACCATCGGTAACGCAATTGAGTGTGGTTCCGGCAGCAGTTTTTTCGGTCTTGTCAGGGTTTCCGTTGCCACCGAATCCATTCTTGGATGCCATGACGGGGGAGAGACGAAGGCCTTCTGCGTCCTTGGTCCAGTCCCAGTAGCTAAGGGTCCATGTCAGATGAGGAGTGGTTTGGATTACTAAGGGTACTCACGTATAAGGACCTTTATAGCCGCAGTCACGAAGAGCTCGCTCATAGACTACACCAAAGTACCTGTGCCAAGGGAGAAAAGGAGAACCACCATGGACTACATCATCATATTAGCAAAACCACTCAATCAGGAATCGAAGACAAACCTACTCCAATTGTTGAGCTTGAAGTGCAGATGAGGGAAGTCATCGTAAAGACTCGACTTGAGACCCATGCGAGAAGGCTTGGTCTTGAGGCACAGAACAGCATCAATATAGCCCTGCTGATCAGCAGGATCCAACTCGCGCCACTCGATTCTTTTTGCGGGATTCGAGCAGGTCTTTTCAGCCTTAGCAGGAGCAGCGACAGCTGGGGCGATGGCGCCAGCAAGGGCGAGGAGAGAAGCGAATTTCATTTTGAACCGGTCAGAAACGACTGTAAAGTTTTGGTATATAGCGAATGAATTCGAGCGAATGGAGATAGTACTAAGATATTGGCATTAAATACATGGGAGATGCGAGCTTTTATCTTTGTTGCAATCTTTCTCCAGTCTGTCTCTTTACGAGATTCTTATTCATGAGACCCATAGTGAAGCCAAGGCGAGGCGCTAGATGGCGCTCACGGACGTTCAGGGGTATGCTTGGCACAAATGCCATACGAGGTGATCTTCATGCTATGTCACCGCTAAAACGGATTCTACCATGAAAGACGGATAAAACAAGGGGTTTGATTTAATTTTAGCTATGCTTCTCGGAGAAAATTAGACGAGACGATTGAGTGCCGAGGTTACGTTAGGCGTATAATGGCTAATCAAGGTCTAGGATATCAGTTTGTTCGCCGAAGACGCCGAAACGCTCCAACAACAACCTAGAATAAATTGGAGTTGGAGTAATAGATATTCGTTATCTCTTTTTATCCACGAATTACATACTGAGGGACGGAATAATACGAATAAAACAGGCTTCCACTCCAAAGAGCTGAAGTTGGGTTTGAAATTAAATCGAACACCTTCTGTAGACGGCTAGCCCAGATATTTCACCATGAGCTCTATTTACGAGCACCTTTGATACCAGTAAGACGACGTTCAGTGTTCTTACGGGAGTTGACAAAATCGGGGTTCAAAAGTGTAAGTTCCAGACCGCCAGAGATAATATTATCCACAGCTTCTACACCTTGCATGAAACTGTAGCGCAAACTATTAGCTCACGAAATCTCAAATCTCGAGGGTTATGAGGGGCTTGCCTATGGTCCTGATTGCCAACCTCATACTTCCAAGCTCCAAAACGACCTCGGGACAGGATATCCTTGTCATACAGATAGGGCAAAGCTTCAGAAAGCGCAGCGTCTCGTTCAAGAGTGGGGGTTGGATATCCATGATCGAAGCGACGGACGTAGGTGCTCACGATTTGATCATCCGGCTTGAGTAAGTCCGTGTGGATCAGACCTTGAATACTCTCTTCCAGCAAAGTGGCCTGGTTTACAGGCTTGTAGGATGACTCAGAGACTTCAAGCATGATTGACCAGTATGGATCAGAAGCTGGTTCTGGTGAAGCCGGCTTGTCACCGTTTGCAAGCTGCTTAGTGGCGAGTTTGACATCTTCGCGGGGTTGATTATAGGGCGAGTAGTTGGAGAAAACGGTTGCTCGGTAGAAAGGGGCGTTATCTTCAGGGAAATAGAGCTGTGACCCTGTGAGCAAGTTGATATCAAGGGATTCCCATAAGAACTTACCCAGCACTTGTCACCAATACGTTCGGGCCGTTTCCCACGAATGCCGACGCCGATCACATTGGTGGAGGAATAGTACAACGGCTTGAGCGACTGCTGAAGTTTTACGTCTCCCATGGACTCGGCAAGTTGATCAACTGCCATAGTTGAGATGAGTGCGCCATACTTGATAATCGTGCCTGACAAAATAATGTCAGCGGAAATCTCTATGCTCGAAGGAGGCCTATGTACCATCTTTCAGATAAGCAGTCTTGGCATCAGCGTCAACCTTAGTGACAGCCCCATGTTCGCCAAATCGAGTTTTGCTCTGGTCTAAAGTATCCGCAACGGCAGTCCAGATCCCTCCCGTTCCACCACGAGCAGGGATGCGGAATGTAGCGTTCGGGCCCCATCCACCAGCTGCCTTGCCGAGGATAGCGTTAGTGGTCACAAGCTTAACATTAGGAGCGGCAACACGCTCCCCAATCCAAGTAGAGTTCATCTATACGAGTTAACTAAGATCTGAAACACACTATGAATACGTACCTTGGTTGTAGGGATAGCCCAGACCTTGAAGTTATAAGGACGCATGAAAATCTCGTTCAGTCTCTCACCGACGTTGCGAATGTTCCACTCGTCAAAGTTGGCTGGCTTGTCAGATGGTGAACGCGCGCGGGCTTGGATGGCTGCATCAATAAGATCTTCGAGGCACCGGGCCTGTTCTTCTTTGGGGAGGACTGTAATGTTGTTCTGGAAGGGATATGGAACCCAAAGGCCTTAGTAGCGGACGTAGGAAATGCGCTGGTGTTCATACCAATCGTCTGGTTTGGGAAGTGCTTCGTTGATGACATCGTCGAAGTACTTGTAGTGGGAGAAGATGACATGGCCACCGACATCAAAGAGCTAGATGAGTAAGTATGCTGTTTCCAGCTTTGTTTCGGGGGTGCCTTACGAAGCCTTCAGGGGTTGTGTCGGTTGATGCGAGGCCACCAGGTTTCTCATTAGAGTCAACGATGAGCCAGTCGACGCTGTTCTGTAGCAGTATTAGATGTGAAGTTTATTTGATGGTAATGTGAGCTTTTACCAGATGCTGAAGACGTTTGGCTGCACCGAGGCCAGTTGGGCCAGCGCCAATGACGAGTACGTCAACGTTGCTGCAAGTATAATTAGTTGGATCTCTACAATTCGTAACTCATCCCTAGCCGGTCAACTTACAGTTCCTGAGTCGTCATTGTTTGAGTATTTACGGGTAAAGGACTTCTACATAGGAGAGGGTCCCTCATCCGAATTTCGAGGTAGCGACTGTTTTTATGTCCTGAGCCGGTTTGCTGGAAGGATGCACAGTTTCTTGGCCTCATTTCGTGCTTCAACATGTTGATGCGTGGCATATCACCTCAGATAAGATCAAATTGCGACATATAAGTCGACTGGTAGATCGGTTGTGCAAATCGGGTAGATCTATTTCTAATTTTAACCACAGAGAGGAATCCTTTAATTTACTTGAGTGGCTGAGTAGATGTTCTCATCTAAAATTCCCTGTTTGGAACAGAAACGCGCAAGTCACCTAATCGATAGGAATCGCGTCAACGATAACGGAAACAGCCACCGGAATTTAATTTCAGTCTTATAGCATGCAATGGTTGACCTGCCTATTGTAGTTGATAGATTGTTACATCAGTGCATCGTGAGACCGGGATGAGGGCAACTTGGTCCGACGGACTAGGACAAACTTGAAATGGAGGTCACCTTTGAGAAATAAGAGATTCATGTAACTCAAGCTTTTTGAACGTTAAACTCGGTCAATATCCGTCGTGCTTACAATCATGCCCTTACAGTCTATATAGAAAGTTTTCAATGTTAGCTAAGCTTAACTCTAAACTAATTATACATCACCCTCAATATCTTAGTAAAAGGGTAATTCATTTATAAAATAATTTCGGTCTTATAAAAGCTACTTCTTAGCAGGTAATTCATGTACCGCTACATCATTAGCTGGAAGCCCGTAGTGCGGTACATGGTTAGGACTTGAACCTATGCCACCTCTCATCTCACCTTCAAGCTCTGCTCCACTCATAGGGGAGCTTAAGTAATTAGTTCTCGACACCTCATTTGCCGGTACCTCAGTATATACTGGTGATACAATAGTATCAGGCGAAGGGGTATGCATGAACGTTGCGCCCTCGTCCTTGTTACTCGGCCGCGAAATATCCTTTGAGTCAAGTTCCGGTTTATCGAAACCTGACGCTCCCACGATGTCATTCCCAGGATGGTTTTCTGGAGTCGATTGTGTCCTATTGCGTCGTCTGCGCCACCAAATTGCAAATGCAATAATCATGGCAAGAAAAAGTACAGAAGGGACAACAGCTCCAGCAATCCAGGCTTTACTGGAACTCGAGCCTTAAACATGCTGTCAGTATGGTTCTCAAATGAGTCAAGTTCCTTTTACTTACTGTCCTTCTGGGGAACATTTGTCATGCAAAACGGACATACCCTGGACTGCGAAATTAATTCCGATATTACCGGTGTTCCCGACCTTGCCGAGGCTTCACAGTATTTCAGCGCAGGAAGGTACATAAGTCTCGGATATGGAGGAAGGATGGAGATAGGCCAGCTAACAGCATAAGTTTGAAGGCAGTATGTGAAACGTGGACACTATCTTAGGACACTATATATGTTTGTAAAAGTCAGATTGATATTATTCAGAGGGCTTATCGAGCGCTTATCGAGCGGAAACAGAGGTCAAGATCGGGTATCAGCTATATTTAGATCTCTTCGGCCGTTGATGTAATTACAATGATGGCTATGCGGGTTCTCGCAGGACTCTCATACTGCGACTTCTGAGCAGCCTCATAGGGCTGTCGATAAATGCGAAACGTCATTTATAATAGTAAATGAAACCCTCAGCTTGTTTCAGCCCGTCTGTTGCGAGAATCTCACTACCATTGCTGTTGAGACACCGCTATCAGCAACTACACATCTGCTCTTTCATAATGCTCAAAAATGATTCGAGGTTTGGTTTTTGGGCATCAACTATGATTACGTGTATGGGTTGAAAATAAACCAGCCACAACTCCATTCAGCCAGTAAGATGTCTTGATATCCTCGCATATGCGCAGAACTCATACGCGCTAATAAAGCATCTAGCCAATATCTCAGACGCTTCTCCCCAAGAGCAAAGTTTCGCACCTAACCCTCATACCCCATAAGAATAAATTCCAGGTATTGAGCAGTCTGCAAGAGTTCTATATTGAAGATTCAAGAACTGCTGTTAGCGGCAATATCTGCATCACTTTCTTATCGACTACGTTAGATACAAACGAATCAGCAACCAGGCCTTTTATCTGCAACCTTAAACTCATTTAAAAAGTTGGTCCAGACTTTCTGATTCTCGTATTCCTTCATCTGTGAGCATATTGATCATTTTTTTTTAGATTCCAAACAAATCTTGGGATGCTACTGAGCATATCGGAAGTCTAAACGCCATTGAATCTCCCAAGTCAGCACTAGGGGAACCCCAAATGGGATCGTTCGCGTCTGACACCTTCTTTCCAACTGACTTGGATCAATTTCTCCTCTCCGAGCCGTTTCCTGAAGACGTCCCGTCATTGGTAGGTTAACAAACATTCACAGCTCCACAAGTTCATTTCGTACCCACCTTTCAACGACTTTTAAGACTTGAAACAACGTTGTTGCTATGCCGGCACAGAGATCGCTTGATGACTGTGATAATTGCACAATTTGGCAATGCTGCAACTGCGACGAAGGTCCGGGATGGATCTGTCCTCATGGTAGCGAAGGTTTTGCTGTTGAGAGGCTCTTGAAACGGATGGATGCAGTTCATGAGGAATATCTTCGGCGTTCACAAATGCCTGACGACGGCGTCAATCAGGCCGGAGTGGACATTTCAGGCGACAATTCTGTCGCTGGAGCTTGGAATGACGCAAAACTTGAGGGTGCGATAACTGTACCGGATATGCTATTAGCTCTTTTGAAAATAAATTGGGCTAAGGCTGATTCTGCGGCGTCGGCAGCAGGGAGTTACCGCGACTCCCCAGCAACAGTAGACAAACGCTTGGTATATATTTGGGAGGGGATGTCAGACTACAACTTGCCATTCCTCCGAGACAGCAACGCAAATTCCGCAAATTCCACAACTTCCACAGCCTTCTACGATTTTCAGAAATCTTTTCTTCCTATTTTCTACGATGCCGGAACTATCAAAGCGGGAGGAACTGGGCAGGTTTCTCGTGTTCAGATTAAGATGGATCGCATCAAGAATACTTTCGAAGAAGAGGAAAAGGAACTCACCTATGCCGTAAAGAAATTCTGTAATGGGGCTGAGGACTACTTTCGTGAGTTGGACGCTTTCGAAAAGCTGACACTAACCGGGAAATGCCATGCACATATCGTGCCACTTCTCGCCTCCTATCGAATGGAGGACATCTTTCATTTGGTCTTTCCCCTGGCAAGATGCGATCTCGCCATGTATTGGAGCATCCAGTCACCATCCGTCGACTGGCAAACTATTGAGTGGTTTGGGGGTCAATTCAGAGGACTTGCTGATGCTCTACTCACGATTCATCAAGGTTACCGAGACCGTGAGGAGCTAGGACCGGACATATATGGAGTTCATGGCGATATAAAGCCACAGAACATCCTATGCTTTGGCTCTGATAGCAAGTGGGCTTCTTTTGCCTTTACGGATTTTGGATCTTCATACTTTCTCACTCCTGAAAAATCAGATATCCCGAGAGGCCTCAAACACACACCGGTCTACCGCGCTCCAGAAGTCGATACCACATCTGCGGGCGTTACACAGGCCTACGACATCTGGAGCCTCGGTTGCGTATTTGCAGAAGCAATCACTTGGCTACTAGAGGGCCATTCTGGCGTCGTGAAACTGACCAGGGCTCGACTCGATGAAGGAAACAGTCCAAATCGAGATGCCTTCTTCCGGCTCAAGTTCGACAAAAGAGGTGGCATTACAGCCAGAATCAAACCCGAAGTGCAGAGGGTAAGTATGCTATACCTTTCCTCTCATCTTTAGATAAGTACTAACCAGAATAGCTTCTTGTGTCACTTCGTGGGCATCCTCGATCTACTCCCTTCAGCGACGACATGATTCATCTCATCCTGGAAGGGATGCTGAGGATTGATATGCAGCAGCGCATGGCGTCTCGTCAGGTCCTGGATGCACTTACAGAGATGTGTGAGAAGTTGAAGAGTGATCCAGCTTACTCTGAGCCTCGCAAAAGCTACGTTGAACATAGTGCAGCCAATGATGTTGAAATGGTAGGGCAGCCGCGCTCCTTGACATTCGTCGTTAGAAACCTGTGTGAAGTCACTCACTCACACATAAATAGGTCTTTTTTTATAACACTCCATACAATGCGGCAAGGAGTAATTCGCTAACGACATCGCGATTCCAGGCCCCTACGAATCAGAATGCCGGGCTGCGGCTCGACACAACTATTGATGCGAACTACTACACGAACACCACAACCCAGAGCTTCAATGACGCAGCGAACCAAATCAACTTGAAGCCTCGATTCGCATGCCCGTTTTATAAAGCGGGTATTCGGCTATCTGTTCATCATCGAGCCTGCGAAGGTCCCGGCTGGACTGATATCAACAAAGTCAAGTATGACGACTTGTACGCTATGTCGAGGTAATGTCGCTGACTTTGTGCAGGGAACATGTCCTCCGGTGCCATCTTCCGAAGAAGCACAAAAGCGTTTACATCTGTGGGCGATGTGACACGAGCTTTGAGACCAATGAGCTCCTTGTGGATCATCAAAATCAGGAAATGCCATGCCCCAACAGGAAGCCGGACCCTATCTATGGCATGGTGACCGGAGAGCAAGCCGCTCGCCTTCGGTCCATGAAAAGGAAATCGACGAAAGTGAACGAGGAGGATCGTTGGTTCGATATCTACCGCATCGTCATCAACCCAAACCTTAACCGGAAACTAGTCTCACCATGTAAGAGTTTTTCCTGTGACATCCCCGACCATCATGATGAAGCTGACTATGTGATCAAGATCACGAATCCAATTCCGTATCTCTGAGCACCCTCAACTCCAACTCCATGAGCTCAAACGGAATATCTCAGTACAAAGACTACCTCCAAAAGCGTGATGTTGAAGAGTATGCCGCCAAATTAGCCAAAATGGGAATCAACATCTCGTTGGAGGCAGCTGAAAAGCTCCTCAAACTGCAGGTAAAGGACCTTGAGACCTTTGGCGAGACCATGCGAGAGCCTGTCCGTGCCTACGAGATTCCGAAAGATGCCAATCACAAACAGCCAGGCGCAGAGGGCAGGGCATTAACGACGCTGTCTGGCCCATCTGATCAGCACGCATTACTTGGGTCATGTGACTTCATGGATCATTTTTTTGACCCAAATTGAGGGCTTAAAGGAAGCTTCAAACCCCAACACAAAGGCAAACAACACACGTGATGAGGGGAAGTGTGATGGTATAGGTAGGCACTCTAGATTTCCTAGATGTGTGGTATTTGGTTTTCGGATTATGCTAGCTTCAGACTGTCATTAAATAGCCAGCGTCCACTCTTTTATATAACAATTTCAACTTTGTCAAACACATGAGTATAAGTAAATTGGCCTAAAGACTCATGAGTTTATAATAACTTGTGTATATACTGAACTAAGCTTTAGTAAAATAAAAAAGAATAAGG
>PVPY01000771.1:0-16487 GCA_002982035.1 Fusarium algeriense
TTAAGAATAGAAGAGTAGGGTATCCAAAAAAGATAAACAACTAACATAATCCGCCTCTCTAAGACTTTCCCTAGTTAACTTATGGCAGAGCCAATGCTCTCGAAACAACTCGAGTAATCCACGTCTTAAACGTCCCCTCCATCCATTTGGTGATCGCCAAAAAAGCAGCCTGAAGTTGATACATCCCTATAGGTCCATCGCTACTCCCGATCTTAAAGTCGCGATAAACGATTTGCTGCTAACAGTTAGCCAAGGCAAAGGGAGAGAAGACGGTGAGAAAGCTTTACAATTTCACTCCCCGCATCCACAGCAAACATGATGGTCCATCTCCCTTCAGTCACTTGGATCAGAGGAATTGTGATGATTCGCTCAACCATGCCGCCGCGCTTCATCAGGCTACGCATGCTTTCATGCCATGCTGCTATCCAAATGCCAAGCTGGACATCCGCTGTTTCGCCATTTCCGGCTGCTGTTTTTGTTTCGATAAACACTGGCGCGGGACGATTTTTCAACGGAAAATACGCTGTCTGATTGACTGTCGCATCATATGGAAATTTCGTAAGTCGTTTGATAATAGCAGCGAGCTCTTGATCGGGCTCGAGAACAAGTGCAAAGTCCATCTTATGCACCGATTTTGCCGTGTTGACCCGCGATGCCGATGTGTTGCTGTTGTTGCTGTAACTGCCTGTCGAAGATGATCCGGCCTCGTCAGGAAAATCGTCGGATGCAGTGAAGCAAGGACGAAATCTTGGGACGATGCGCGCTGATGTTATGTCCTCGACGCGAACGGACGAGGTTTCGGCGAGTTGAGAGAGGATATGCCAGTGGACGTGGGAGTTCCATGCTGCCTCGGAGCGACGCAGCTTAGACGACTCATTAGAGCGCTCAATGATTTCCTGAAAACGAGAGTTTTTGTCGACAATAGCGATATTCGTTCGATTGTCCGTAGTCTTGTCTGCTTGTTGCCACATATAAGGGCGAGTATCAGGAAGTTCTAAACCTGGGACGTCCTTCAATGCGGCCGGCAGTATGGCTTCGCAGTATTCTGCCGTAACCAACGCATCATAAAGATCATGCGCATCAGAGGGAAGCGCAGCCCTCAGATTTTTCTCTGGTGTGAATCTTACTGGATAGTCAAGTCTCAGTAAGTCGTTCCTTTTTTTATATTGCTTTGAAGGCGATGGACTTCGTGACTGTCGGGATTGTTGGTTGGCAAAATACGGACGGGAGGCGAGAATATCAGTGAAAACAGACGTAGGCGCTGTCGGGTGGGCGGTAGAACCCGGAATGTCAAATAAGGGTGCTGAATTATAGAGGATACTGTCGGGTGCACTGGTAACTGGTCGTCGTGGTGTTGCATCGCAGTCAACAAAAGGATCAGAGTCTTCCAGTCGCTGGCGTTTCGATGGGCTCGACATGGAAGGGCTGGGTAGCTTCCGCTTGGCCTTATTCAACAACGCGTCGTAAAAATCTATGTCTGCAGAATTTTGGTCACTTTGGCCAGTGAAATCGGTAGAAGGGGTCGTAGGATCAATGGTTACGATCCAGGCGTAGATGGCATCAATATGCATGCCGAATAGACAAGCGATGCTTGTGTTGTATTGAAGAGAGTGATGTAATGGTAGGTTTATTGACGATGATTTTAGTGGAGGATTAAATGGCGGCTGACAATTCATTTTGCCATTGGATTGGTTGACCCGGTGATGATTGCGGGGAAATTGTTAGTGCACCGAGCTCTAGATTCTCTTACCAAGGTGTGGACACAAGTCTAGTTCTTACCCTGTAATGGATAACGCAGCAATGTGCACGGGCCAGGTTTGTTGTAATTCGTTGAATTACCATCACGACTGCGTACAGTAGGCAAAGTCGAAGTAGAATAATGGATAGGGCACGGACCATCAAATCGTGTAGGATAGGATAGGGAATTTCGTTGGCTGACATAAATATAAACACGGATTAATTGTTGAGTGATCCAACGTGATCTTATGTCAGCTATGCACGCCTAATTTGTGGCTTTGCATAAGATAAATTTAGTGGGTCGAAGCAGGATTGAAGACAGCTATATGGACGTTCATTGGCTCTAAAGTGGATGACAGGGATACCGTCCATTTTAAACAAACTTGATTGGCTGTAAGTAGGCAAGGGTAAGGATACGGCTCTGATCGATAACTACCCTGTGGCTGTTATTTCTTGATTCCTATGACCGATCTAAAGCGCATCAGGTAATTAAGACCTACTTTCTCAATAAAATAAAGTCTTCTATACTCTTAAAGGTCCCTTAGTTTATATTCCAGTGTGTGAACCAATATTGTGGTGTTGTTGCGTTGAGTAAAGCTTTTACAAACTCCTCGAAATCCGGAACCCGAAGCTTAACATTGATTACTAATTAGCTGTTACTGATGGAAAAATAAGGCGCAAGGATGGCGGCGGCTAGTACTGCAGGTCATGGAAGCTGGGGAAGGCGCACGGGCCGAGTATTCTACGAGATTCCGGGCGGGGTCGCGGCTGGATCAATGGTAGCCCGAAAGATAAGATAACATCTGGAGCTCAAACCACGGCAGATCATTCATTCAGCTGTCGCGACACGAGTTTGAGACGAAAAAAAGATGAAGAAAAAGAGATAAGGCTCAGTATGTGCTTGAAAAGTGGTTTGCTCTATTTTTGATTCGTTGTGCTGGTCAATTGCTGATGGTCGGTCTCACAAGCCAGACCGCCAATTGCATCCTGCTTACGTAGTCACGCACCACTAAGCTTGATAGTCTACTCAATTTTGGAGCAACGCAACTGTTGCCCCGCAACAACACAACCAAAAAATCACAACGCATCACCAACACCAATGCACCAAGCATCCCACAGCCAGTGGCCCGTAACTTAACATGCACCGGAAAACAATTGAAGCGTGGCTAGACGACTTTGTAAGCAGTAAGACTTGTCAAAACGACGAGCAACAGTCAACGCGCAAGCGAAAACGCCAAGACATTGATAATTCTGGATATCTCATCAGTCCGATGTCGAGTCCCCCAAAAAGGCCCTCCACAGTGCCTCTTGATCTGGATCAAACACCTCCATCACTCAATGATATCCAGAATACGCAATTCAGGATCAACAATCCCTCATCCTTTGCAGCAGATCTTGCTAGTCGCGCATCATCGCCATCTCCTTCTAAACGACGTCGCCAATCACCATCAAAACGACATACAACTACTGCTACATTAAAGCAACTAGACCCGCCAATCCATGTCATAAACCCCCCGGATATGGAAGCTGCACTGCCCCAAAATGCCCAGCCTTTATACGACGAGCTTTACCTTGTCATCAATAAATCGTCGATACTGCCCCTCAATCTCAGACGCATCATATCCTTAGAGGCAATCAAACGTGCCAAGGTATTGCCGCAGATGTGGCAGGGGGATGATAATCCAGAGTACGATCAACGCCTGACTCAAGAGTACGCATCTATCCTCGATATCCTTCAAGAAGCCGCTGAGGCAGGTAACATGAACGAAGGAGAGTCAGCGTGGAACACCCAAGTCCACTACCCCCTACTCAAACTTGCCCTATCCCCATTCTCTTCAATAAAAGCAAAAACCATCACCAGTGCCCAGATAGTCAAAGAATTCCGTCCAAAGTCCAAAGACAGTGGCGTAGCAGGATCTGCCTCATCAAGTTCTGCATCCAGCCGCTTAAGTCTCCTCAGTGTCGACACTGGAACTTGGACTGAGCCCGAGTCATCACCAGTCCATAGGATGGTTGATTTTGCTATTGTGCTCATTCCAGATGAGGCGCTGCAGGGTACTATCGACGACTTTCTCAGCAAGCAGACGCATGTCACCATTAACCAGACGACATACGACGCGCTGGCCAGACGACCTGCTCCTATCTTTATCGAAACCAAGGCATCAACCAATATGGTAAACCGCAGTCAAGTACAGCTAGGTATTTGGACCGCGGCATGGTTCCGACGTTTACGAGCAGCCCAATCAACGAAAGATCCAATTGCTATTCCAGTGATTCAGGTCCACGGCCATGTCTGGCATGTGTTGTTTGCCATGGACGATGAGGACAAGATTGTGAGTCTATGTAGCAATTATTACACGGAGAATCTACTGACATTCTATTGTAGTTAATTCTTGACCAGTCGATGCGAATTGGTGATACAGCTACTGTTGTGGGCATATATCAACTTGTTGCGGCTTTAAGGGTAATAGGGAATTGGATGGATACAACGTTTCGGACTTGGTTAGGTGGATTTCTGGAGGGTACACAGACTCTCACCAGGCTGCATAGTTGAGGGGATGGCGTAAATTAAATGCCTTTCTTCGTAGTGTTGCCGCAAGGTGAGCATCTTCCACGCGTCCATGTCAACACCATAGCCTCTTTATTTAACGGCCGAATATGAGAGCTGAAGCCCAACCTGCAAGGGGCTCCAGCACAAAAGTGGCGCGCTCAATGTTGCTTGTTGCACTCAGGTTGACCAACTAGCATGCCTTAATCGTTGGTTTTGAGCAGCGTGAGAGCTTATATGTGGCACGCGTTCAGACGAGTCATTAACGCGTAGAGTAGCGATTTTAGTCGCTATGGAAATTGATACATGGAAATAGATCGGAGATGGACGCATAGGTGAGAATGAACAGGGGTAGGCGACAATTTGGGTACACGACAATTAAGAATAGAAGAGTAGGGTGCCCCCGACTAATTCCCAAGTTCGTCGTAACTTTTTGTCCAAGGCAAGTGTTTCGATCGCGGTGTTGGTAAATGGATAAACATTCCCCAACTCGGGCCGGTACGGTTACATGTCCAAAGCGCCAGGCATGTTCACGACACAGTAGAATTCCGTGCAGTTCTGAAGCCCATGGTCGACAGCAGTTCCATCTGTTTCAACCAACATTCTGGTCCGATTCGTGCACCACTGTGTTCAGATTGGCGCTGCCTCACGATCTCGAGCTGTAGTCGCTGCAGTAGCCGTCGGAGGTGATGATACACGTAGGGAGGTATGTCTTCTCTTCATACGGCCGGTCCGGGAGGGTAAGGCATCACTTGTTCATAAGTACACGGAGACCACGTACTACCCCGTGATTTGCTTGAGTTTCAGGCGGGTCATCTTGATCTTACTCCCGTCGAACGATCCGTCTATCTCCGTGGGCACCACCGCCATGTCGCGCAAAGACTCCATCGCATGCGAGATGAACAGCGGGTTGTTATTGTTGCTTACATTTGTTTGTCTGTGCCCAGTGACTTAGGTGTTCGCGATCGTGGTCAAGTCGTGGTGCGGGCACCTGTTCGCCATGAGGTTCGTTGAGAAGTCTGGTACCGTGACAAAACTCCTGATGTAGGACGCAGACATGATCTCGTCGTTCCAGTCGTCGCTACGGTTTGCGTTTTCGGAGGGGGCCAAGGACGTCCTCGGGGGCATCACAATCCTAGGAAACCCAAGGGACTCAACCACGTACGGAAATGCGTCAACAATTCTGCGTATCGACTTGCACAACGGTAGTCAATATCTGTAGCTTGAGAATAATATCCGTTGAGTTCTACATTGTCCATAGGTTCGATCGGGTTGATAGTTGCGTGTATGGCGTTGTCAACTGGAGGTATTGGCATCGGAGTTGGTGATATTGGCTGAAACGGGAAGACGCTGGCGCATCTGGTTCCGGGAGGTGGAGGGTCGGGCAAGTTGGGTATTTGGTTCTGGAGGTGTGTGTATTGTCGGCAGCTGAACCATTTAAGATTCAATCAATAATATCGGTCGACGTAGGTGACTCTCGCTTCGGCGTAGGAGACGCAAGGTGAACATCCCTCGACAAATGTCCAACAGTCCTCTCAACAAGCGGCGTGACTTGACTCCTCTCTTTGATGGTGAGCCTTGACCAAGGCGTCTTCCTTTCTGAGCCCGTTCACTAGTGATTGTGATTGTTGGTCTAGAACCCATGAGGAGACGCCTCGATGAAGGAAAGAAGGGAGTTGGGGCGTCTGGTGAGGAATTGCACGCCAAATGGCTGGAGCACGAGAGGGCGATGGCGGCAACAGGGCTCCGTGGGCAAATCGAAGGGCGAATCGTGCAAGATGGGGAGACTTGGTCCGTTGGACAACTAGAGTAGCGGTGTTAGCGGGTCGATTCAACGTTCATCCCGTACAATCAAGCTTACACTCACTCGTCGTGGGCACTAGGGACACAATCCATAAAAACTACCAGTAAGTTCGCATGAACATCTTCTCGCTATTGATTGCGACGTCGCATGAATGCTCGGTGTCAAACAGAATGTCGAGATGGGCACGGGAAAGGGTGGAGTGGCTTCCTGTGCCCCCACGCTGGTGCAAGGCGACAAGACTACCTTGCGTACGTTCGGCAGACCTCAGACGTGAGCTGAGCGCGAGATAAGGCGGTAGTGACGGCGAAGCATCTAGGGCACTTAGTCCATGAAGAAGGATCGAGGGGCGGCGGTCCAGGTGAAGCTGTACTCCCCAAAGCATGTTGCTATGTGTATGGAACATGCAATGGTGGGAGATTGTTATGGGAGAGTGGGGACCTATCGTCGGCCTATTACTTGACTCAGGCATCTGGATGAACGTTGCAGGGAATGAGAGCAAAGTTGGTCTTCCTTGAGGACGATGGCTGCAGTGGCGTTCTCTGGGTTGTGTACGTCTCCCGAGTATTGATCGTTGACGATACCTTCGTTGTTGGCCACGAAGAGCTTGACGGACAATGTTCTTCTGTAGGGATGACGTGCCTGGAGTGATTCGATGGGCAGGGCAGACGTTAAGGTCAAGGGGAAGTCCAAGGTGCAACTCTTCGGAGCAAGTACAGGAGTAGAGGTCACCAACGATCAAGGCCCACGAGAACATTGACGCAAGGGCACAGCGGCGGACCAAGAGGGTGATGGCGTAGAGGGTGGTTGTTAAGGAGAATGAATGAAGCTTCGAGGACTTGGTCTGTTGAGATGTTGAGTTCTCGCTGGAACAGACTGCGACTTCCGTTTTCGACGACGATGGCTACTTCCTGCCAAAAGCTGGCAGCAATGAGATCATGGCGAACGGCCGTCTCCAGCTGCACGCACGGTCAAGCATGTAGCAATTGGGGATATTATTCATCGGTTCGGTTCGGTTACTACGAGGGAGCAGCAGGAGGTGCACATTGAGCATTCAAGGGAAATTAGCGTCGTAAAGCCAGGGACCAAGATGGCAATAGTATAGGTTGTGTCGTGGGAACGAACAAGGGAAAGAGATAGGCGACAGATACTGGTAGAGCTTGGTGATGCTCCATGACGTCGCAGACAACGGTCGGAGGACAGTGACAGTGACAGTAACAGCCTGGAGATAAGTCAGTTTCCATCAGTGGCAAGACCCGACTTCGCGATAACAAACCGTTGATGGATGGTCAAGTTTCGTGAGGTGCTCAGCAAAGGAGCACATAAGAGTGAGGTCAATGAGCCTCGTTGACTGTAGGGAAAAAGGGCAAAAGCCGCTTGCTTCATGCAGGCTAGTTGTCGCCCCCAAAAAGAGCTAATAAGCGCACTCAGCAGTCAATTTGCGCTCTGTCAATCAACGCGTAACCGCCGCGACCGTTAGTCTATGTCTACCGATGTCTGGGCCTGCCTGAGCTTTGAGCCTGAGGCCACCATCTCAACAGCTCCCCACTACGCCACAGTCCCCAGCCTGAAGAGGCACAACAGGCTGCCATTAATTAGAAATACCCTAGATCTAGAGTGTTCAATTGGTTAACTGTGTAGGATGCAAATGTATTTAAGCCCCCCGTACGCCATCACGCCCGTCAACACACAATATCGGATTTAACAAACGGCAGTGTATTCACTTGGCGTCATCACAGTCCAATATATTCCTTGGATAACAGCAATAAGCCTTCTTCTTTTTCCATCTACCGTTGAGTTAATTCTTTAAGTTAGCTCTTTCTCCAGGTGGAGCGAAATTCTATTTACTTCTGAGTTGGGAGGTTATTTATTTTCCCCTGGACAACGTGCCTCATGCAGCTTCCTGCGATCCATTGCTTTAACCGCGTCATCAGAAATAAAAGATTTTCAATTAACAACAAACCTTCTTCAGGCAGATCATCAAAATTAATTTGCTAAATCTTTCTATCAACTGTGAACAATCAACTACCGCATAATCTGAGTAAATTGAGTAGCGCCTGTGGATCTCGCTAGTGATATTCTGCACTCATAATTGGTCGGTAAGGGAATAAGGGGCGGATATAGGCTATCAAGTATGATTGGTCAAATGGGCATAGTGGAATTTTGCTAGTAGGATCCACAGGCGCGACTCAATTTACTCAGATTATACGGTACTGATTCACTTACCCTTCTACCTGTACACTCAGTGCTCAAGCAATCAACCGCGCACTGCGCAAGTACAATTAACGACTTACGGCACACAATGAGCTCTTCCGAAGGTCCCCCCGCGCGATCCAGTATTCGCTGGAACTCGATAAACCCTTTCCTCAAACTTGAAAAACTGTTTCTATGCGAAACCGCGCTTAACAACGCGCTCGATGTCCTCGATGTAGGAAGCGAGATGGCAATGAAGCTCAAAGACACTCGCGATGCGATCAGGGGACTCGGGTTGTCTTTTCTACGAGAAGACTCGCCTCTTGTCTCGGGCTCTTCTCTTAGTAATGCAGGGGAACTAGACCTAAGTCAGGTGCGCCCTGACGCCGCGATTCCAAGTATAGAGGAAAAGTCCAACTGCGATGAACCAACCGATGAACGTTCTCCGAGCGCGGATGGGTCTACGATTGATGAAAAGTTGATGGCATCTACCGAGTCGCCCAAGAAGGTTGCGAGATTTCCTGGGCATAAGGGGCCGATGCTGAGAACCACAAGAAAACGTAAAGATGACGATGATGATGATGATGATGGAGAGAGTCGCGGCGACAGCGACGACAAGACTCCACGACCTTCAAAACGACAGAGATTCGGCAGCTTGTAATGGTTACTCCGGGAGTTGGACAGCTTGTTTCGGGCATAAACATGCTAAGAGTATCGGCGATGCTTGGGTGAATAACTTTACGAAAGCAGTATTGCGTTGGAGTCAAAGACGCTTCCGGTTTTGGTGGGCGAGGACAAGGAAGTAATGGTTGGGCGGATTGATCTGTAACTACTTCATGGACTTTTATTTTGTCTTTGTCTACATTTCGTGCGAGGGTCATCCAAAATTGATAATAGCATCTCTTACGATTTCATAACTCATAGTGACGCACTCTATATCTTTCCAACTTACTCTGCTTCTCGATTTACACAGATGACAGTCGCGGTTTATTACTGAGCACTCGATGATTGTATTTGCCGTTCAAGTTGGTGTATACTGGTAGACATGGTAAAGTAGATCTTCACAGCCTTTCGACTTTGGCTCTGATCCTCAACCCACAGCTATCCCTGAGCAAGTAAACTTGAGCTGGGGTATGATTGTCTCTCCGTCCACGGTCAAGTAGAGGTCCGGATCTCTCCCCTAGCCTTGCTTCTAAAGTCCGATTGCAGCTGGTCACTCTGAGCCTTTGCATGGTCGTTGCTGGCAGTATTCTCTGATTGGACATCACCTCCGGTTTGCGCATCCGGAGCAGACTGGCGCATTGCCGAAGCAGGCTAGGGCTAGTGTTACCGCGTCTACCGCCTGAACGATAGCAGCTCACTCATGGTTTGATCTCCAGGCTCAGGCACATTGTGCAATCCAATATATCATTCATTAACCATGGAATCAGCAAAGTTCCGTAACCCAGGCGAAAGCATCAGACTATTGACTACACCTTGTCAGCAGAAGACAGTTGGTTGGTTCGCCGGAGGCTGCGCGGTGGGGCATAGAGTACCTGAACCAGCTGAAAGAAGATCCGTTGCTTGCATGGAACCCCTTGCAGAAATCTTAACATGGCGGCATGGCGCCCGTCCTGTGCCGCCGCACCCACGCACCAACTAGCATTCTCGGCCAGATGATGTACTATCGAGCACACGAGGCCCAAGTATTCATTCCTTCGAATGGTGGCAATACATAGCTACTATTCACCATCATATTAGAATACAAAGGATCTGTGACGTCCTGGTTTTTGTAATTGTTGGCTGTGCTAATACTCATTGGGTTTGCGACCAATCTGGGAGCTTCAGGACAGAACAAGGCCGAGGGCGTTGGAGGCAATACGAGACATGGATAGCGTAGGCACAGTAAAGCTGGACTTTTTCATGCAGGTGGCATTATTTCGATCATTTCTACCGGAGCCTTGGAGGCGGAAGTTCGGCTGATGATTCGCCAAGCGTCTGGCATCGAGAGTATAATGATAACTGACACGTTTATATCCAACGCCGGTGGACTCATGCAGGCTATGAACTACCATGACCTGCGCAATCTTCAGATCATCTGTACAGGCAATGCCTCTCTCATCCAGCTCGCCCTCTTTTATCGAGCCATTTTAGACCTTTGCAGATGTGCCTATGCCGCTCGGTCCTCTGCAATATGCAGGATCGGGTAGCATTCAGGAACTATCTGTGAGACTTGCAGCCCTGATGTCTAAGACTTGCAGAGCTCTCCCATCCGACGTATTCAGCATGATTCGGTCTTCAAGTCGTGACGAATGTTGGTGGTCAAGTCGCTGTATAACAGAGGCCCCGTGGCCTTCGACGGACTAGTTCATCCTTAAGGTGCTATCATTCTTTTCATTCTTCTCTCAGAGACACTTCATAGCCTTCATCTTGTTCAAATTCATTTCCTTCACTTTTATACCAAGATGGAGTTCGAGTCGGATTACCGGTTCGACATGGACGACTCCCTCAGTCTTTGCAGTCAGCCCATATCCTACCTTTCCACCAACACAAGCCTCTCCGCCTCACCATCCTACGGCCCATACACTCCTACATCTCGACCATCAACACCAAATGAACTTGGTAACATGGACTTTTACGGCCCTTACAACTCTGCCTCTCCCCTGGTAGAGCTGACTCCTCCCCCTTCAGCAATGGGCAAGTTCATGTTTGGTCCAGTCAAGCCTGAGCCTGAGCACATCTCATTCTCCGGCTCTCTCCCCAATACTCTCATCAAGACTGGCTTCGAGTACGAGCACATGATGGAAATGAACATGGCACATCACGGATCAATGGGCTCATCAACACCATCAAACTCCTCTGACATGCATGGGTATTCTCCTGATGCCTCTATTGGCGCTGTCTCTTTCATGATGACACCAACCCAAAGCATCTCTGGCTCTGAGGCTGCCGAGACCGGCTCGTCATGGTCTTGCACCAACGATAGCCCCATCTCATTCTTCCCCGGCAGGCAACTCTCTAGTGACTTTGATGCCTTTGACATGGACCGCCACTCAATCACCTATCGGGTACCCTCTTCATGATCCCAACTCCCCCAACCGCCTACGTACTCAAAAGAAGTTGATGGTGCATGAGATCCAACAGAAGAGTGCAGAGCTTCAGCGTGCTCAGATCCGACCATCAAGAACGCGATCTATCAAGCCTGGTTCGTCTCAAGTTGGCGTTGTCCAAAGAGCCATGTGCAAGTGTGATTATCACGGTTGCCATAAGGCCTTCCGACGAAAGGAGCATCTCAAGCGTCACAAGCAGACGTGGGTTCTACCACAACTCAGAAGACTGAACTTGGTCACTAACAAGACACAGTTTTCATGGTGAAGGACCCAACCGCTTCTCTTGCGAGTTCTGCGGAAAGGATCAATTCAACCGTCGAGATAACCTCAACAACCACCGCAAGTTACACGCACGACCCAACAGCCGTATCCGCGGTGTCGAATTTATTCCTGCTGCGGTCCCTGTCATTGAAGGAGAGGAACGAAGCAGGAAGCGAAGAGCGCCATCAAAATCCAAGGTCGCTGAGAAGCGGGACTCGGGAAACTAACCTTGCCTGGTATTTTTTTGTACCTTGCCAGTGAGTTAAAGTCACTGAAGCCGCTGTTGTTATAGACGCTTCGCTTCCACAAAGAGCCACATCTATTCCATTTAAGCTACCCGGGTGGACTCATAGCAGCCCTGCTTACTATGGGGATATCATATTGAAAGCATTGCAGGCAACAGATGCACACAGCCATATGATCATATCGTGTCTACAGTTCTAGAAAGGAACGTCACCTTCGTACTTTGGGTTTATCATTCAGGGAAAGATATTGCCCATATTTTTCTCAGAATTAAATAACAGAAGAGCAGCCAACCTCGCTTTGGCTGTTAAACCGATACAATGCAAAACTTTGTATCAGATGCACACCGACATTCAAAGACCAAGTCATGTCGGGAAAGGATTGCTCGACAGAAGACAACGACTTGGACTACCTTGCTTCCTAGTTTGCTGCCGCCACTGTTCCAGGTTCTTCGGCAGCATATGTCTCAATGGGTCGGATGCTGGCCTCGCCGAGTTCATCTACCGCACCTGGGATTCTCGATGGAAAACTTCCATTATCTCTCTTGCACGGCAGGTGAACAGCCAGGTAGACATTCGCATCCATACACAGTAGGCTGGCGCGCCGTAAGGGCACGATGGCATGCTGCTGGATCCGCGCAACTCCCTTACCATCTACTTTTTCCTAATGCCTGCGTTAGCCTGTATCCCCACTATGCAGGGTGAACGTAGGTCATACTCGTGGGTTAGCAGCACACTGGGAAATCTCGCTTCTTCACCCGGATCCTGGAAAGACAAAGCCCGGATCTTTATGACATCTGCACTGCGAGTACATCGGTAGAAACGTTGCCCATCTACGATGCAAAGCACTTCAAGCTTGGGAATTCTTTTGATAACATCTTCAAGTTGACTGACATACCATTCGTCGACCTGAAGGGCAGTAGCTTTTGGCCCATCTTCGATCTCGACGGCAGTGACATCAATGTTATGTCCTGGAGCTGGTGGCCAGTCTCGACGAAGAATCCAATCCGGTACGAAGCGGCTCTGTAGCCCGAATGCAAAACGGCGTAAGCGCGTCGCCTTCTTGAGCGTCTCAGCTAGTGTTTCGGCCTGGGTATTCTGTTGTTCAACGTTATTACCTGAAAGTCTTTGAGAGATAACGAATGCTTTACCCAGTGGTCATACCACCAATTAAGTCCAGTAACCTCACACTGGTGGCCATTTTCGACTATAATGAGTGACTCGATCTGGGGAAGATCTTTCAAGATGGGTTCTAGAAACTTGCTATCCATGCATCGAAGTGACGATCCACCCTTCTCGCCAATTATGCCACTGATAGACAATCTATGAATACGAAGCACTGTCAGAAAACGAAATTGATGCTTCAGTGCCTTAAGATGCGTGTAGCTGTGATCTAGAGGTAGCTGGACTGCTTTTAATGTTTGAGGTTGAAAGTTGCGAGTGATGGTTTCGATAAGCTCCGCGTTAGCGCTGTGGAATACCACACTGCCAGGTCTATCCCACTGTGGCGCTGTTTTGATTTGCTTTCTGAATCTTGAAGTCTCTTTTCCATCGTGGCTAAGGTCAAAAGTGGCATCATAGAGGCTTGGCAATTTCTTGAAGCAATTGCCAATGAGCCCGACTACAGAGTCAGATGAAGATCTAGAGCGCCCAAAGCCATTAGTTGTTATCTGGAAGATGACGTGCCTAAAAGCTTGGTAAGAATGGTAATTTGACCACCAGCTTGACCATGATTACCTAGTATGGTGGAATACATGTCCGTTCTTTTTGAGTATTTTGTGGAACAATGCTAGATGTCCATGCACCCGTTCTAGATTACCTAAGAACTTGATACTTGTGAAGAGTTGCCGGACGAATTGTTTTCGGAATGGCTTCGACACAGTTCCCAAGGCCTTGACTTCCGGAAAACTGAGATTCGAGCCGATCATGGTAAGGATCTCGTGTGGGATTCTGGCCAGGCCACAGACACCTTTTGCAGTCGAGCTGCCATCCGTTAGCGGGTAGTCTCTCCAAGACTTGTTGCTGGGTGGGATTTGATACCTATCCGTCGAAGAATCTTGGCCACTCACAGGGGCTTGACCAGAGAAGATCTGTTGATATGCCTCCAGCGTGATTTGTTTGCCCACCGTGAGGCCATTCTTCAGCACTGGTCCAGCAATTTTGGGATAAGATAGAACTAACTCCGCGCGTTGTTCTACACCCAGGTACACGTGTAATTCCCCAGACTTAAATGCATATACGCGAGCTCCCTTCTTCTTCACAGCTTCGCAAAACACCTGATAGTACTCCTTTACCTGCCTGTCGTGACCACTGATTTGACTGCGATCCGATGGGGATGATTGGTGTTGCGTTTCCAGTGTGTAGACAATAAGATCGAGAATTGGTGTTAATTCGCTTTCTTCATATGTCTTGCATAGGAGTTGTACATCGAAAGGCTTTGGTTCTGGTCCACATCCATCATCGGAGTTCTTTTGCGACATGGTGATGAAGCCGTTGTCAAACGCAAGCTATGATGTCTGCTATTAGTGGAAGATTAGTGGACAAAGGTTTCCGAATGATCTAAAGCACCAATAAAGTCTGAAAGGCAAGAGAGAAGAGAAGGAACAGAGAATTACAAAAGGGAACCGCATGCATATTTATCTCATGCGACATGGCGACTGATCTACCACCCAACATATTTTCACATCATATTACACACCGAATTCAAAATTTATCAATATTTTCGCCTGCATCTGGGGTGTTTTTTGAATTGGGATACCCCTGCAAAAGGATTGGTCGTCATAGCTGGACACCAAGAAGCTTGGTGGGGGGTGATTCGGTAAAGTACAGTACTATTGGCTAACAGTGCCGGTAGCTGCGCCACTTATTTCCACGTAACAGGGGTCGTGCTGGGCATCCATCCATCCGTCTTGCCATGCTGTGCGAGATGGTGAGTGGATGAAAGGGAAAGTACGAAGAGAACAGAGAGGATCGCTTCACCACATGGGGATAATTAGTTTTTAATGCTCCTTGTTGTAGACGCTTGACACACCTGCCATTTTAGCATCAGACCGTTCGAAACTTAGGTTCGATACTCGGTACTCAAACCGGTGGAAGAGGTCAGCAGGGCGTTCCAGATCAGAGATGGTGTCATCTTTGCGAAGCACCCATGCGTCTATCGATCCGACAATCCTGCGTCTTCCCAGCGCACCAGGGTCTACCGAGTATAAGCCGCCGCACGAGTTGACTGCTAAGCATCTACGTCTGGGTCTGCGCGTCATGTCATGGACATACAGAAGGAAGTTGTGAACCGAAGGACGATTCCTACTTCGGTGGACCTCGGTGGACCCTGACGCGCGCTTCCAGTACCACGCAGAAGCGCTGACGGCATCTGCTGTGACACAGACATATCATTACATGATCGAAAGTGGCCTTGCATATGGCCTGCTGACTACTGTCGAAGCCATAGTGTTCCAAACCCTACGAACCTACGAGGATGCGATCGGTCGCCGGCCTTGCCCCGCAGAAGGACACGTCAAGTGACGAAGAGGCCGGTTGACGAGAGGCCTCTGAGGAAAGTCAACAAGCGGGAGCCGTCGCCATCTGACGATGAGTCGGTGCGCAGGCCACCAGATACGCCCACGCCAGCCGAACGAAATACAGGGCAAGGAATTGGACGTAGCCAGCGACTAGCGTTACAGGAGCGTAGAGAAGCCGGCGACCAATGTCGGCAGTACTGTACGCAGAAATATCTTGTCGGGATGGTCGAGGATACTCTCCTCAACCCAGAATGCCCGAATGTGGCGCTTCACTTCAAGAGCTGCGCTGTCGCTCAAGCACATCATCATGTGACTCACGAGAAGTGGCTTCGCCTATTCCGGGATCAGGCATTATACTGTCTGCCGCGGTAGGCCAAGATGAGATCGGAATAACTGTTATCATCGACTGAGCTAGCAGTGTCCGTTACATTAGTGATCTGGGGAAGAACAAGAGCCCATTAACAAGAAGATGACATTCTGTGACATTAAAATAAAGGATTTGAAGCGCAAGAGTTCAAGATTGCATCTTTATGCTTAAGAGTAGCTAGTTTAGAGGAGGAAGTCGTGCGGTTGAGCAGAGGCAAGAAGAGAAAAGCGATACTGAATCCTAACAGGAAGTTCATGATACTAGCTGAGGCTCTAATGGCTGGTGATGTTTATTTCAGAGCTACATCAAGCAGCTGAAGAGATAGGGGCTGTTGAGGAAGTGATCAAGGTGGGTGATAAGGATGAGGTTGCGTAAACGTCCATCGAAAGTGTAACAGTTAATGAACGCAAAGAATTGTCAAATGGCTATTTCGACAGAGATAAGATAAGAGCGTTGGCACAGAAACATGTGCTGAGTCAGTGTACCTGTCTAGAAGGGGAAAGGTCTGGAATCAAGCATCGAGAGAAATTTTATGTTCGAGTACTAATTAATCCATGTATTACACAAAGAAATTTAAACACAAGTTATAATATTGAATTTAATTTGACCCGTATTTATATCAGGTGTTGGCTGTTTTTTATCTTGCGAAAACTCTGGCTCTAGGTATATCGCTTTGTCAAAGTACCAGCTAGGTAATATAGATGGAGCTGTGAATGGCCGGGGGGGGAGGG